>CP126891.1:133558706-133731206 GCA_030440675.1 Furcifer pardalis
GGGATATTTAAAGGGTTGTCTAAGTTGAGCTTGTGGTGGTGGTGCTACTCACATTGAAGTGGGGATCAACAGAGGCTGCTTTCCTCAAGGCCCATACAAAGCTGAAGCCCCCAAAGAACTACAAAAAGAGTGCATAGACGGTCCATTTGAATACAGATGACATAAAGCTACATGAAAATGTCACGATCTGGAAAGAAAATAATGTCAGCCTGTAAAATCCATGAAGCTTGCAGTCATGGAGCATCAAGCGAATCACAAGGAGAAATTGGTACAAGTGGTAGACCAGCTGAGAAAAGGCACCTAATTTTTTTAGTTGATAAAAATTGTGAACCTTGAAAGACTTATGCTAGCCGCAGGCTGCACATTATTGACTGTCCCCCCTGCAAAATGTCCTAGGTCTAGTTCTCAAAGAATATGTAGGTGGAGATAAATCTGCTCTTCAAACATGTAGCTCAGTGAAGAAAAGTTCCATTGAAAAAACTAGCAATACATAAAAATGCTAGGATAGAGTTCTTTTCAATAGCAAGATTTTATAATGGCATTGATTCTGTATTAGATTTGTGTTACGTATTGCAACCATGTGAGCTACAGCTGGAACTTTGAAATGTTCTGGGTCACACACACTTGACTGACAAATACACCTCTCTGGAAGACCTAAACTCTGGATCACTCCAGTTTCCAGGAGGCTGTTGCAAGTCTGGAACACTTTGCTACCTGAAAGATGGTTCCTTCTTCCTTTTCCATTTAGTGGAAATAACTGGTTTGGAAGTTCAGTTGTTCTTTAACAGTGATGATAGGGAGCATCCACCACCACACCTTAGGTAACAGTTTAGTTTAAGGGTCCATGATAGTCTATCTGGCAATGACTTACAAAAGAAGGTAATGGTCATCTTCTTTCAAAGGCACTTTGTTAATTTATTTATTTATTATTTTATTTCTCACACTTGCTAACCCGCCCCAATCGGGCAAGCCCGACTCTGGGCGGCTTACAGCACAGAATAAAACACATCAATATAAAAAATTTAAAATTCATAAACTAAAAACAGTATCTGGGGGTGTCGTCAAGGGTAGTATCCCTAGACTAACCACCCCACATGGGATCCCCCATCCCTGGAACCCCACACTTGTCCTGCCAGCCAGGTCTTTAAGTTCTTCCGGAAGGACAGGAGCTCTGTCTGCATGCGCAGCTCAGTTGGGAGGAGGTTCCAGAGGGTTGGGGCGAACACAGAGAAGGCCCTCTTCCTGGTGCTAGCGAGGCGAGCCTCCCTAGCCGATGGAACAACAAGAGAGCCCCTCCGATCCGCCCTGGTGGGACGGACAGATGTTCTTAGGGTGACGCGGTCTCTTAGGTATCCTGGCCCACTACCATATAGGGCTTTAAAGGTAATGACCAGCACCTTGAATTACACCCGGAGACAAACTGGCAACCAGTGCAGCTCCCGCATCCCATCACTACCCGGGCTGCCGCATTCTGGCTCTCTGTAGGACTGTCCATGTTCTTATCTAGCTACAAGATACCAAGCTACTCTGACCCAAGCTATGGGTCTTCTTCATCAAATCAATATGATATTTAATATTTCCATTGTACTTCAGTTTGGAGAATTCCACTGAAGAGAAGCATCTGTAGAACTGTTGAAGAATCTAAATGGATTTTTGCTATGATTTCTAACTTTTTTCTCATTTCTCTTTTTTTCTCTATTCATAAAGCCAAAAAATATTTCACACAAGTACAAACAGGAAGAAATTTGGAAGTCTTGCTGAGGCACAATTTGTCAGATTATTTTTCCAGGTAAGGGTTTGTTTGTTTGCTTATTTTTTTTAAAAAAAAAAAAAACAAATTCTGGAAGGTAGGAAGCAGGGGCCATGTATTTGTACATTTTTTAAACTGAAAACTGGATTTATGTATATTTTGTGTGATGGAATATGCTATATAATGTAATGTCAGCAGTTGGTGACAGTTCACATTGTGAATTTCAGCTTTGCATAGTCATAATAGCTGATGTTCTATTGTGGGGGATGATGGATTGAATCATTTGAGGTGCATTTCTGCTCAATTAATGTACCTGCTCATGGAATGGAAGGAGATTTTTTTCAATTGTCACTTTCATAATTTGCAGCAAGGAATTGACGTAATTTCTTTGTGTAAGTGGTTAGGCAAGAAATGGCAGAAGGAAAGGGAAAAAAATCACAAATCCCCTTTCCCCCATGAATAAAGGCATCTGATGAGTTTTAGCCCTTCCTGGGAAGCAATGGAACTCTTTCCAAGCCAATTAATTTAAACATCCCAATATTTTATAGGATCTGAAACTGACAAAAAAGACTCTTATTCTGTCATAAAAATTAATCTTATGAACTTTAGTGTAGTGAATGACAATGGCTTCTTTTGTGAACAAATGCATGTCTTTCACCATGCAACAATCCACAGTTGATAAGATGACAGATTTAGAAGAGCTTATTTTCCCTTCTTTATTCATATTGTGAAGATGTTATGTAACCTCTTTCTGTTCCTACATGTAATCAGTATGCTTAAATGCAAACAGAATTAGGTGACATTGCTCCGGTGTGTTTCTGCTGTTTGAAAGAAAACATGCAATGCTATACCTCTAGTTCACACAATTTAGTTATCTTCTTAATTTGAGGAGTGAGATCAATCTTGCTTGAGATAGATTATTTTATTTGTCATTCTTCCAAAGACTCTTTATTGATTTTAGACAAATGAGAATATTAAGGTGATGGCAACAAATATAGGAAAGGATTGAGAATATGAGACAGAAAACAGAAAACTATAAGTGTTAGAATATTAGTAGCCCTCAAATGGTTAAAAGTGTAATCATATGTCTATTCAGATTTGGGCTATGTTATATTCAATGGAATATCCAGGTAAGTGTACACTGAAATTGAGTTGGAGAGTAAACTTGTTTAGGAATTTTAGGTACAGTACTGCAATTCTATATTCTCAATACTTTGGCCTATGAGTAATAGTTAAGGATGAATTGATCATCTCCAGATTCTAAAAGTTGGTCATTCTAGCCTACCCTATGCTTCATTTTGTTGCATATGCATAAAGATTTCCAATACATTAGTAAGTCAATAATGTCATCAACTGTGCAAGGCATGGATATACAAATGGTTTTGTGATAAATTATTTTTTCCCTTCTGTTTGCACACACTCTGCACATTGCACACAATTATTGCATAACATTAATCATATATATACAGGTTGTCTGCTCCTCTGTACCAAAGGTTTGGCTCCTGTGGTTTCACTTATCCTTAGTCTAAAAATATTCCATGAAAAGTTCTTTAAATACAGAATATACCATAGAAGTATTTCCAAAATAAAATACTAGAACTGGCCAATAGAGGTAACTATGTACAATTCAATGTTGAGAAGAAGGCTGTTCTAATCATCTGTGTTTCCACTGGAGCCTTTTCATAAGCATACCAGAAGATCATCAGAGGCATTTCCACCACCACCTGCTTGTATGACTCTCAGTATGTGTACTAAAAAACAGATTCACTGCTTTCTGTGGTTTCAGACATCTGTGGAAGATCTTGGAACATATTCCCCACTGATACAGGTGGCAACCTTTACATAAAGCAATATCTCTTCATACCACCACATATACACCAGGAACCTTAACAATGATTAAATGCACATCATAGATCGACCAAGTTCAAAGTAGGAGAGAAGCTATGTCCTGTTTAGGATCAGTGGGTGGAGGGATTGGCTCAGTGACAGTGACAAAGCTTCAGCTTTCATCATAATACAGATTGGACATCTCTAAATAGTTTAAACACACCGAACAGGCTTCCTTTTTATAATAGCTTTCAACATCCCCCCCCCTCTCTTTGGCTCTGATGACATACCAAAGGGTAGAGGGGATATGATAACACTTGTCATTTGTGTGAAATGTAATCAAGAAGAAGGGAAATATCTGTTTTCAATGATGCCAGAGTTCAGGACATGTAATAATGGGCTCAAATTAATGGTTAGAGTAGTACAACAATGGAACCAACTGCCTCAAGAGGTGATGAGCGCTCCAACACTGTAAGCATTCAAAAGAGAGTAGGACAACCATCTGTCAGATCTGCTTTGATTTGGATTCCTGTATTGAGCAGTGGGTTGGATTTGATGACTCAAAAGGCCCCTTTCCAATTCAGTGATTATTTTTATTCTATAATTCATTAACTATTTGACCTTCTAAGGAGCAGTCAGGTTTGATTTCTTCTAATATTGACCTATTTGTTCTCCTTGCTGTCCAGGGGACTCTCAAAACTCTCCTCCAACACCATATTTCAAAGGCATCTATTCTTCTGTGTTCAGCTTTCCTTATGGTCCAGCTCTCACAACCATACATTGTCATACTGGGAAGGGTGGAGGGCAAAAGAAGAAGGGGCCCCCCAAAAAATGAAATGGCTAGATGGTATTGTAGAGGCAATGGGCACAGAGCTGAGCGAGTTGAGGAGGATGGTGGAGGACAGAAGTGCCTAGCGGACAGTGGTCCACGGGGTCGCAAAGGTTCGGAATCGACTGTACAACTGAACAACAAAAATAATTCATTCATAGATATACAGTATTTGAGCTGGAGAATGGATCAGCAAACCCATTTCCTTCCGACAGGGAAACTAAGGTTCATACAAATGGCTAGAGCAGGAGTTCTACAGCCCATGGGTCCATCCCATCCCTTGTTCCTGCCACCTCTGCTGCCACTGCCATTATTTCCCCCTCTGCCTGGCTTACAGTATTCGCCTGCTACAGATCGGCATTAGGGACATGCCAAACCAGGCAGAGGAGAAAGGGACAGTGGCAGCAGAAGTGGAAGTGGCAGATGAACACGGCTGCCCATGTCTTTCCCAGGTGCCACTCTGGCCAAGAACAAGCAGAAATCTTCCATCACTCATGACAGGCTGGTAAGAGGGAAGCAGCAGTGTTGGGAGAGTGTTTTTGGGCTGGAATGGTGGTATGGGGGAGTGTTTATGGCAGTGATGGTGGTGGTGTGTGTGGGAGTGTTGGTTGTGGTGGCAGCAACATGTGGGAAAGTGTTGGTGGACCAGACTAGTGGCATGTGGTGGAGTATTGGTGGCAGTGGCATGGGAGGAGTGTTGGTGGGCTGGACTGATGTCCCCCCACAGATGTGTCAATGGGGGGAATTGCAGTGGTGGTGGGACATCTGGCCCTGAGAACCCCTTAGCTAGAGGTTTATGCAAATTACCATTCCATATTTTGTACCGATGGAGAGAAAATAGGGAGGGGGGGACATTTCACTTGAATTCCCCAAAAGTATTTGATAAATTCTCCAACATTTTTTTTTTGGAAGGATAGGGTGTGGCGGAAGGAGAGTGAAGGAGGTCAGTGATTGGCTGAAGTTTGCATTCTCCATAACTGTCATAACTAATAGTTTTCCAGAGGAATGTGCATGCTTAATGGAGAGGGTTTAGAGATTTTTTTCAGATATTTTCACACAACTTTATTTCCTACAAAGGAATTTCAACTGAAATGTTTGTATCAAAGCTGGCAACCATGTGAAACAGATGTAACATGTGCACCAACATGCCTGGATCCTCCTTTATGGAAATTTGCAGAACATTTGACTCAAAATTTTGGCTATAAAAATGAAGAATTATAGACAAACATGTGGTTTGTCCAGTGGTTAAGTTGCAGTTCTGTAGCCAAAACTCTTGTCATGATAAGTGTTTGATCTTGATGAGCTCAGACTTCCATACTTCCATGGTAAGTAAAATCAGCTTTTGGGGGACAGGAACCGCTTATTACCCCCTGGACCACCCAGTATTTAAAAACCAGTTAACCATCACATCCAGTGGTGGGTTCCAAAAAAATTTATTACCATACTGTGGGTGTGGAATGGTGGGTGTGGCCAGTGGAAAAGCCCTGTGTTGCACCAGAATTAGGACTACTTTATTTCAAAGCTTGGATTGGGTGGGGCCAGCCAGAATTTCTGCTACTGGTTCTGACAAACTGGTGCAAACCTTCTGATACCCAGCACTGATCCCATCACAAAAGGTGTAAATCATCACATTACTGTTGTAATTTAGTTAACCTTAGGTAGCATTTACAAAAAGATAGTATTGTTATTACTAATCATTTGTAATTATCAATTATAAGAAGTTATGTTTGTGTTCTGATCACTCCATATCTCATAGTCATAGATATTTAGCTTTATTTCAGGGGCGAGGGTTGTGGTCTACCATTTTTACTGTATTTTCAACTGTATGTTTAATTGTATTTGAATAGTCTAAATTCTGATTGTAGTTGTTTTACTTCTAGTCGTCTGTAAGCTGTTTTGGGTCTTTCTATGGGATACATGTGGTATTCAAATAAAATATATAAGATAAAATGCTGTGAAATATAGTGAACTCCTGTCAATATTCTGGTACTGTATTCAGTAAAAGGGGTTTTATTAACAATATTGTGGGTCTGGTAAAAGAGTTTCCAATGTTTTTTTAATGCTTTTTCAAAATCCCAGAAGAAACATCTATATTTTTTTATAACTAGTCTCTGGAATTCCCTAAAGGATATTTTTCTCTCATACTTTCTCAACTTACCATACTTAGGTTTATGAGTATCTTTTAAAGCAATATATAGTCTTCATACTGCAGAGCAGAAAAACACAAACCTGTATTTCACTGAAGTGCAGCAAACTTCCCTAGCATTCACTTTCAGAAACGGTAACTAATATTGTAAGTTTCCTAGCCTACAGTTGTTAACAGGCATTAAATGTTTTTGGTTAGAAAATGGAGGTAGAGATGAATGTGATACTACACCTTTTGGAAATAATGTGTGGACTTGTTTTTTTTTTAAACTTATTTTCTTTCATAAATCAGAAGTGCCTTTTCCTTTTATCTGTTTTTATTAATACATGTTTCCCATGGCTGTTTTGTTTAAACAGAATATATAAAGTAGTTATTTTTCATATTCCCCATTGTCGTTAGAACACTGATTCCTTTTTCTCTACATGATCCCATCTAGGAAATTTTCTTGCCTTTAATTCCAGAAAAAATACAGTTAAGAGCCTTAACTAAAATTTTAGTACTTTTATCCATGACTCAAGAAACCATTGGATATTGTGTTCATACTGTTTTTTGTACCACGATTTAAATATGAACCCTGTTATCCCATTTCTAAATACAAGGACATTTCCCCTACAATAGAAAGAACAAAACACAAAGACACCCAATCCTCCTCCAAGTTCTATAATCTGTACATTTGCACTACCTGCTTTGTTAAGATCTTGTCAACATTTCAGACTGCAAACAGGAAGACCTGGGTTCAAGTTCTTGCTCAGCCATGAAGCAAGAATTGGTGGGTTTTGGTGAAATGACATTAACCTGGCCTAATTTGCAGTGTAATTCTAATAGGAATGAAAGTGTGAAAGGACAATGCTGTTTCATATACAGTACTTATATTTATAGTTCATATATATATATATGTTTAAAAGTAAAGTAGAAGGCTTGGATTCCTTAAAAGTTACATTATATATGAGACAAGTTTCCTTTTCCTCATAATTGTTCCTTTTTTCCCAGTCTTCTAACTACTGTTACATTACCCCTATATCAAACAAATGAACACCTCTAGCCTCTCAAGGCTGAAGATGCTGCTGTCAAACTTCTTTCCCTCAGAACATCAGTTCATATTGCTCGCTTGTCCCAGATGGTGCTGCTCCATGTGCCAACCCCAAGACTAGAAAGAAGGTTGTGACTCGGAGAAGAGCCTTCTTGGTGGTGACACTAACTTTGTAGAACTCTGTTCCAGTTTTGCTGTGCCAAGTTCCTTCTCTGCTTATATATATATATATATATTTTAAAAAACAATTTTAAAGAGGATTTTAAGGATACATTGTCAATGACCGAGTGTCAAGTATTGTATTGTATTCCCCCCCCCCCGGTCATCAATAGGTTTTTTTTGTTTCTGGCTTTAAAAAAAAATGTGGGTGTTTTGTTTTCTTGATGTTTTTTATTTTGTTCAATTAGTCCATATCTTTTTTTATTATTGTGAAGATTTTTATTATTGTTGTTATTGTGTTGTAAGCCATCCAGAGTGGGCAAATATCACAGATGGGTGGGGTATAAATATAATAAATAAATAAATTGGTATATAGCTTTCAGGTTTTCCCACAGTGATGGGATGATGCCGGTTCTGACCAGATCCTCAGAAATGGTAAGAACAATCCCGGAGGGTTCTCCGGGAGGGTAATTCTTTTTTGAGGTGTCCGGTTCCGACGCCTCAAAAAAAGAACAAAGAAAATTTAAAATTGGAGCCAAAATGGCTCCAATTTAGTGCGCATGCGCAGAATTCAATCTGACGCATGCATGCTACAATTGTGAAGCATGCGTGCATCAGATTGCATTCTGCACATGCGCAGTAAGTTTTGGTGAGGCGAACGGTGGTTTGAGAATCTAGCCGCGCACTTGCGTGGTTTGATCCCCAAAAACCCCGTTCGCCTCACTGATGGTTCGGTGAGGCAAACGGGGATTTTTGGACCACCCCCGTTTGCCTCACTAATGCTTCGGTGAGGCGAATGAGGTTTTTTGGGGTCAAACCGAGTGCGTGCATGGCTTGGTCCCGAAGCCCCCGTTTGTCTCACCGAAGCATCAGTGAGGCAGGGGGGGTGTTAGGAGGCAAGCTGCCGTGCTGACTGCCTAGTGCCTGCTCCCCGACCCCAGGCCAGGTAAGTGATGGGTTTGCATTTGGGGTGGGTGGGTTGATTTGCGTTTGGGGTGGAATGATTTGTGTTTGGAGTGGGTGGGTTGATTTGTGTTTGGGGTGGGTGGGTTGATCTGTGTTTGGGGTGGGTTGATTTGTGTTTGGGGTGGGTGGGTTTATTTGTGTTTGGGGTGGGTTTATTTGTGTTTGGGGTGGGTTGATTTGTGTTTGGGGTGGGTGGACTGGTTGATTTATGTTTTGGGCGGGGATGGGTTGAATTTTTTAAATTTTTTAAATTTTTCTTTGGCCCCGCCCACAACGTCATGACATCATTATGTTGGCCCCACTCACTACGTCCATGACATCAGGGTGGGGTAGTAAAAAATTTGTCATCCCACCACTGTTTTCCCAGCAATACAATTACACCAAACTTATATGGGTTATTAACCCAATTACAAAGAGTTGCCCATAGGATCTTCCCAAGATTTGGTGATGGTTTTACTGAAGTCAAGAACACATGGATGAGCCAGGGATGTCAATAAAATCAACCTTATATGGGTTACCAGTGCAATTACAGAAAGCATCCCATAGGTTTTTTCCAAAGTTTGGTGACAGTGTTTCCACAAAGTTAGATACAGTATCAGAAACCATGCCAAATCAGACTGCCTCAACATGGCTGAAGCTGAGAATTTCCTTTCATTTGGCTGATGCCAAATTGACTCATTCCTTATCAGCAAGAACAAATCTTTCCGTAGCAGCCAGTGAAAAATTGTCAAGAGAAGACAACTTTCCATATTGTCAAACATGTCTGTTCATTTATTTAGTTATACCCAATTTTTTTACAGTAAAGGGACTCATAGCAGCTTACAATATTTTGAAAGGAAAAGTACAGTAAAAGCATAAATTATAGTAGTAAACATATAACATCCCCATGACAATCAACTACATGTCCCCAAAACAGAATAATTTTTGAGAGAAGGATGGCAAGGAGAATGACAGTTTGGACTCTTGGGAGGGAATTCTACGGCTTAGGGTCAGCTACTAAAAGGTCTTTTCTCTTCTCCTTGCCTGGCATATCTGTGAAAATAGTGGGACTGAAATGTTCCTCCCCCCCTTCTTAACAGTGAGGGCGACATGCATTGCGTGTTGTGATCCTTCAGCTATTTTCCTTACACTCCCCAGGAGATTCACCTCTAGATTTTCATGCCCTCTAAACACTGATACCCAGAGGCAAAACTTTAGTAGTTCCACTCTAGCTACAAACCTGGATAGAAAACATGATATGTAATTTGGTCAACTTGAGGAAAAGAATACATTCATGTTATGCTGCAGTGAATGAAATGGTTGAGGAAAATAGTACAGATATCTGAAAGAGCTGGAATTATCTGCAGACATATACTGGAGCTCATATGAGACAATAAAACTGTGACAAAAATCTGGCTTTTCAATAAAAATGTTGGGATTCAGTCACAGACTTTCAAAAGGTGAGATTTTACATACAATCTTAATGTTTTCTATGTCTTCTTAATAATATTTTGAGGTATAAAATTTAGTCTCTAAAAACATACACATGAAACAGCCATAGTTATAGCCTACCAGGTCCAATGAATGGAAAGGCAGAGCATTGGAAGCAGGCTATAGAGTTTAGCAAAGCTTCAATGATATTAGAGGAACAGAGAAGGAAAGTGATTTTCATGTCTCTTGAAGAACAGATCTGGAAAGGTAAGGAACCCTCCAAGCAAAATAGGAGGCAATGGCAGGATTGTGGGACTACACAACTTTGCCTTCTTGTCCTCCTTCTCCAGTTGCAGCCTCTGTTGTGTCCTATTGTTCTTACATGAATGGAGAAATTTATCTGATGGAGGCAACACCTGCCTTTACATATTAGCATGAATGCAACCACATGACCTTGCAGGTAAAAGTAAAGATCTCCCTTGCTCAAAAGTGAGTCGTGTCCAACTCTAGGAAGTGGTGCTCATCTCCGTTTATAGTCAAAGAGCCAGTACTCTCTGTGTTGGCAGGCATTTCCATCATCATGTGGCAGGCATGACTAGATGCCAAAGCACAATTAACAGTGTTACCTTTCCCACTGAAGCAGTACCCATTTATCTACTTGCAATTTCTTGCTTTCAAATTGCTATGTTGGCAGGAGCTGGAACAGATGTCAGCTGTTCACTCTGTCATCCATTAGACAGTTGTATATTAGCACATCAAATACACACAATGCATTTATTAAGAGATAATCATGTTAAATAACTTAATACTAGAGATTAGTTTACTTTGTTCATCCTCTCCTATTTTGTAATGTGTCAAAAAAGGAGGTAAATAATATGTAAAGAATCAACTATCTCCTAACAGTTACCATGCATTTCTCATCTAGACTATTTTTGGTGTGTTTTTTAGTAATTTTCTGGCCAAAGACTGCAAACTCAAGCAGACATTCGTGTGTTTGTGTGTGTGTGTGTGTGTGTGTTTTAAGCTTCTTAACTATCTGATGACTTCAAAAGCAATTTAACTTGTCTCAGCAGAATGTCAGTCCTCACTGTAGGACATATTCAAAAGGAATAAAAACCTATTTTATGTCAACATTTATTTCCAAATTACTTGCCAATTATCTTTCCTTAAGGCTTATTCCTGTAATTTCCAACACCTCAGTCTGATTTTTTCTTAAACAATTCTAGCTTTTAAATTCCCACTACTCCCTTCTATTTTTTAATCAGCCAGCAAATATGACCCCTTCTGAGTGTCAGTCTAGGCTTTTTAACCTGCAGAGACAGAATGAAAATGGATATAGCCCCATTCCCCACTGAGACATTTTTTTCCAGCAGAAATATAGTGGTTAATCACAATAAAATAATATGAATGATCCAAGCCCCATGTTTTATCACACTAATCTAACCTTTCACAGAACTCTTTTATCAAAGGTTTGCACTTCAGCCAGATGAAAGAATCAAGCCTTTCTGACTTCCACTGTGAGAGCCATTCAAGCCGCACAGTTGTCCCCCATTAAAAGTGAGATTAGCAAAATTAAAGCAGGACATTTCTGCAGAGCAACAAGGCATGGTTTCTATTTTCTGAATGCATGGGAAATGAGGGAAGTATGGAAAGAAATAGTACTAACCGCACAATTGCTCTTAGTTTATTTCCTTCTGGTACTGTCACACAATGGTGATTATAAACAATCACTCTCTAGAATCAAAGTGTATGGCATAGAATATATTATAAAGTACTGGAGATGACCATAGTGTTTGGATTAGGAATGGGAAAGTTGAGCACCCAAATGCTGTTGGAATGTAACTTCCATCATTCTTCACAGTTATGCTGCTCATGGCTAATGAGAGTTGCAGTCCAATAACATAAGGGACACAATGTTTCCCCTCTGATTTGGATGTTTCAGTGACATATTTGGATCTGAATTATTGAGAAGTGCTGCCTGTGATATACATTAGAAACATTTCTGCAAGATGTTCAAGCTTTGATTTGACCTCAAAAAGAGGCTCGGTAGAAAACCCAAAGAATGTCTTGATCCATATTATATATGGAATGTCCAGGGGCATGTCTGGAAAATCCTCCTTCTTTCATATGAGGTAGTGCAAAACATTCCTAACAAAAGTTTTTGTAAAGTTGGATTTGCTTCTTATGTTATAGTGGCCATGTGGGAGACATTGCAATGTGAAACTTGTGCAGATGTGTAATAAAATTCTGGTCCTTATGAGTGTAAGTCAAGCTGCACTTTTTCAGGACTCTAGTACTATCGATGCATCTCAAGCTGCAATTCCCTGTAGATAAAGATAATGTCATTGCACAGATGCTTCAGCCTTCAATCATTTGGAGGTCCATAAAATGAGTACCCAATATGTTGGGGCAAAATGCTAATTATCTTGTGAACCAACCAAAGAGTACACTAGGAACTAAGGGGTAGTATATCCTATTGCTAAAATGGAATCTGGTGTTTGAATATGCTTGTTAACATGGTGATCTAGAGTTGTAAATGCTTGCTTGTCTTCTAGTCTTACTGGAAGACAAGAACATCTACATTAAGGCTTATTTTGTAACTTCTTGACAAAAATTATATCTGTCTGTCTCTCTGGCACAGATTTCTGAAAAGAATGATTTAGCACAAGTAATGGGACAAATGATGGATGTTGCTCACAATGAATATGGCCACTGTTTAGTTCAGACTTAACACATTATCTGAAAGAGAAAAGACATATGTTCCTTTAAACATCTCTTCAGATGATCAGATTTCTTTTCAAGACAAACTAAAAAAATATCACCCATTCCGTGTCTGTTCTTGGCACTTTAAATTTTTATAAAATCCCAAAGCACCTGTTTTGTGGATCTGGAAATGAAGGTAGATGAAGTTTTGTATCATTTGAACATGAAGACAAACAGATTAAGCCAACGGCTACATTGAGGAAATGGATACGTTTGTCTGGATATTGTAATATATATTTGCTTTGTATATGTTGGTAACCAAAATCAATCTACCAATTATGCAAACTAACTGCTTTTTCTGTTTCAGAGGATGGCAGCAGTTTTAACAAGCTGCAAACTTTTGACCCCCCTCCCATCCCAGATCAGCTTCAGAACACCAAAACATTACATAAAAAGAAGTCCTTATTTTCTAATATTGGTGATCATACAGGTTCTGAGCAAATTTCTTCTACACACAGAAATTCAGAGGCACTTATTGTTGAAAGGAAGAAAGCACCCATCTTTCAAAAGGAATGTTCAACTTAGCTTTAGATAGGTTGGGGAAGAAAGTTCATTTACTGTTCATGATTAGAAAGAAATCAATCAGAATGAAATTTGCTGTTTGTTTAGCATCCAGACAAACTAACATTTTCTTAATGGTTTGCCATGTGAGCTTTGAAAAATCTGATTAAAATATGGTCTTTTTGCCAACCTTTGGCAGCTGAAAAGGAATTAGAGAGATTGTAGTTTTGTTTTGTTTTTTAAAAAAGAGCTCCTTTTAGCTGTAACTTTTGGGCCACTATAAATGCTGAAGCTGGCATTTCTAATTTGGTTCAACTGAAAAACTCATTTTATTGGTCTGATCTACTTCCAAAGAAAATAGTTCATCATTGATTTTCTTCAGCATTTGTGGTCTAGTCCTGAAAACTGCCTCCATGTACTTCTAAATTCTGTTCTACTTTAATTGACCACGAACATATTCCAGACGTCTCATTCAGTTCAATATGATATATTCTCAAATCTAATATTTCAGGGGCATGATCAGTCCAGTGTGCTATGCCTATGCAACATGTCTTAGGAACAGTACCAGAAGAAGCAGTAAAGAGATTTTTAAGAAAAAAAATAACTCTTATATTTTATATCTTATATTTCATACCTCCCGGATGAAATGCAAAAATGGATGCATTGTTGGGTCAGAAAACCAAACATATAAAACATATGCTTCTGTGCATGCAGAATGTGTGAGATCCATGGAGAAATTGCATGGGTAATCTTGCATGATTTTTCAAGTGTGGTGGACATTTCTTTCCCTTGTAAAAATGTCAAACTGTGCAGGACCACTCCAGTTCCTGCAAAGAACATCTTTCCTGAAAAAGAATTTACCTGGAAAGGGCTGAAGAAATGTCAAGCTGTGTATGATGGTTGCAATTCTTTAACAGAATAGAGTCTCTTTTGGCCAAGATATAAATAGAAAGAGAAGGGAAAACCACACAAAATTGCTACAATTCCTGCAGAATGGTACCTTTTCTGCATAGGATTCACTAGAAAGGACATTTAGATGTGCAGAATTTTGGCAGTGCCTTATGTAGTAAGATGAGCAGAAGGTGGGAAGAGAGGTAAACAAATGGGAGAAACTGGAAAAGTTTGCTAATGAAGGAGAAAGCCTATGCAAAGAGACTTGGCAAGGAAGAACTTGGAAGATCTTTGAGAATAAGAAATATTGCTGGTAAATATTGTGTCCCTATATTCACTATTGCAATGTGTTGTTCTCCAGTCTTATGAAAATGGAAACTAACATTCTTGAGGTGTTCCAAACTAAGTACAGTAAAACCCTGAGTTATGCCAAAAGTTGGTTCCCTGGAACCTTTCGTAACTCTATTTTTGGCGTAACTTGAGGCATCCCCATAGGGAAGCCTTGGGCAGCCAGCATGGCTGCTGTCCCCAGTTTGTCTGCTGGTGCCACAGTCTAAGGAAAGGTAGGGGGAAAAATTCCTTTGGTCTGTGACTTTCTCCCAAGCACAGAGCCTTTGCTGTGGCTGAAAATGTCCCCCCCCCCCACTCACAGCTTGGGAGAAAGTTGTGGACCAAAGGAATCTTTTCCCCCACCCTTTCGTAAGTCAGGGGTTTTGTGTAAATCAGGACACCGATTAACCCAAAAAACTCTTTCATAACTTGAGTTTTTTGTAACTCAAAGTATTTATAACTCAGGGTTTTACTGTATTATATATCCCTTTCATGCATTTATGAATGCATTTTATGTCTTGTTTTGCCTTTAGTTGAAACTGAAAGGTAGTATATGTGCAAAAATGATGCCACAATAAATATTGCAGTAATCATTTTGAAATTTCTTTGAGAGTGGAGAATATCTGAGGTATTTCATAGAAAGCAAATTAAGTTTCAATAAAAACCAACAGAGCTTCTGAGTGGGTTTTGACATGACTGTATCTAGTGAGAAAGTATAGGTGAGAAAATTGTTTGGTTTAATCCACCATCACCATCACCATCACCATCACCATCACCATCACCATCACCATCACCATCACCATCACCATCACCATCACCATCACCATCACCATCACCATCACCATCACCATCACCATCACCATCACCATCACCATCATGTCTTGTACAGAGCACAGTGTTTTCCAGTATCTTTGATTTCTTCCTCGGAGACATTAATGATCTCAAGATCCTCCTGAATAATTTGGTGTCAGGTTTTCTGAGGCTGGTCTAGTTTCCTCTTTTCTCCAAGGGTTACCCATTGCAGTGCATCTTTTAGATACCAACCATTGGGATGCCAGCCATTGGGCATGCATAAGATGTGGCCAGCAAGTTGCATGCAAAATCCATTCACAGTTCCTGGCAAGTGTTCTTAGTCTGATCTTTGTAGCACCTCTTCATTGGTAATATGACCATGATATGAGACATGGAGGATTCTTCTCAGGCAACATTGTTGAAAAACATTTAACTGTTTAATCACTGTTTGTACAACATTTTGGTTCAGTTAGTAGCATCATTTTCCCAAAACTTTGCAAGCAGCTTCATAAATTTAGTAAAGAGGAAGATGAACTAGAAAAAAACTATGGAATGAATGGGAGTTATAAATTGTATCAGGCCAACATCTTTGTGGTCTTGATTTTTAGAACTTTTTGGAAACCCAGTGTACACAGCCTAGTTTTTTTCTGTCTGACTCATATTTAACAAACTACACTTAGATTATTGCAAATTTTGTAAATACTCTTTTTAATAAGAATTTCCAAAAATTGATGTTTTTTCCTTCTTCCACATTGCTATAGAAAGAACATGTGGCATTTAAAAGTATGTGGAAGGAAATGTTGCCAATAGATCCATGCCTAATTAGAACCCACATTAAGATGAATGACTGCAAGTGTGTTTGTCAAGCTGCCCTAAGGGTAATATTTTCACTATATGAGTGGGATTATTATGAGTGCCAGCTGTTCTGCTGGACAATGAGGGCTGAGAAAAGAGTCTCAATTTTATGAACAAATCTGAAAACACCTGTTTCTTAGACAGAGTAAAAAATCCACACTTATTGTATCTACCATTTTCATTGATTTGTACAGGATGGGGCATCTCAACAAAAGTTCTTTGAAAGTCCCTTGAAATTTTTCACCTCCAGCTGAGAGTTAGACAAAGAAATGCTTTACCCACTCTCCCTAATGGTTTTTGTAATCTACATTAACACACCAAACACATAATAACTGACTGATTGTTGGAAAAGATGCCATCAATCCATCTTATGCTTCAAATAAAAAGAATTCGTCCTGCCTTTAGGCAATTTGGACAATTGCACCATTTGTGAACAGTGTGGTTTTCTGCAAATGTTGTCTGTTTCACAATATTGGTGAAAAATATTATTCTTGCCACTCTGGTTTCCTTCAAGGGGAAAAGCACCTCTCCCAATTTTTGACTTAATCCATGAATAAAAAAATACTACCCACTCCAACTTATTCCATCCATCTCAGTTTTGAGCAGTATATCATGGTCATCACCTAAGGAAAACTATTATGTGAAAATATGCGAGTGAAACAGTTGTGGTTTTTTGGTGTTGTATAAATGTATTGTTACTACAATCAGATTTAATGCATAATAGATTTATTCATGTGAAAGCTGTCACCCCAGCTGAAGATGTAAATTCCTCCCAGAAAAATCTTTATCACATTTCCTTGTTCAAACAGAAAACATTAGTCAACAAAAGACTGTTATTTTGACTCTATCTGCAAAGAATAGCTGTGCCAATATTCCTTTGTTCTTTTTATTATGCACATACCTTTTCTTGTTTCTCCTGGAATCTCTTCATAACTTCAGTTCATTTTCAGCTTTCACCTTCCTAATGCCGTCACTGCAATTCTTTCCTACAGTGGAACCTCGGTCAATGAACAGCTTGGTTAATGTAAAAATCACATAACAAAAGGAAATTTGCATATGAACACATTTTATGTGAAATATCTCAGGTATTTTAAAAGATTTAGAAACTGATGAAAAATAAAATAATACCAATGGTTCAAAACATATTCTGATTGTAAACCTATAACAATTTGTCCAGAGACAGTTTAATATCTGCTCTTTTGCATGCTATCCATTAGACTCAGCCTTCATTATGACTATTAAAAGTTGTTCTCATTTTTATTATAGCTATTTGTTCACTCAAATCTTCAACTTCTCTCTCCTGGGAATTTGTGCAATGTAATTTTTGAGGAGCAAAAAGCTAACATTGAAGAGGCTGAGATGTTAGCTGTTTTACTCTCTATAGAATACACAGGAATTCTTTATTTTTTCCCCTTCAGAATGTGATCAGTACTAATAAAAATCAGTAAAAAAAATAAGTAAAGAATAAATGGAATTGAATAAATGTGAGAAGCACTATCTATCCAGAATGAAAGTGGGACTTTTAATCCCAGTTTATTTAACAGAGTATTAAACATATTCTTAAATTTCTTCCCTCAAAATGGAAGGTTTAAATCTGATACAGTTTGGGACAGATATCTGCTTAAATTTATTGGATTGGACAGATGTTCACTGTAGTTATTACCTTGGAGAAAGCTTTAGATATCAGCGAGTTCCAGACAGGACAGTGTACATGGGTTTCCCTTGTAGAGTTTTATACTTTTAAAATTCATTATCTGCTCACACTAATGGTTAAAAATCTTCAGCTTTCTCATCCTCACATGAAAGAATAAGGAACTGCTACATTTGGCTCTTCACCAAAATGGCATGGAATCTCCTAGTGCTGTCTGATATAATTTCCTGTTGTTACTCTTGTAATTGTAGGGGGGGATGGAGTTAGATAACTTTGTCTTGCTCTTGGATGTTCATGCAGAATCTTTGTAGGGCTTAACGATTCCTTTTTGGCATAATGTATCAAAATAGATAACATTTATGAGAATGAAGACTTTAATATGTATTATCATCATGAAGAATTATAATTCACTAATTAAAGAATAATAAGTGATGAGAATACTTACTATAATAATTAACCAAAACCGCTATTACTCATATACTACTTTACAAATTCATTTTGCTATACAGTAAAACCTCATATAACACTAAAACCTGGTTCCACAAGTCTTCGTGTTATATGATTTTTAGTGTTATCTGATCCTCTATGGGATCCATAGAGATACATTGTAACCACACAGGCTTTCGCGGTTGTTATCTGAAGCATCCCATAGGATCTTAATGTTATCTGATGCAATTCTTCCCCCCAGATTCCTTGATGTTATGCGATTTTCGTGTTATTCGATACTAATGTTATATGAGGTATTACTGTAATTCCTTCCTTTAAAATCATTCCACCAACTGACAGATCTCTTGCTAGAATTTATGCTAAATATTGAGAAGAGATGTTTGCTTATTCATGATATGCCCTATGGAACACCATGACAAGGAAGCCAGTGACTTCAGTATCATTTCAATATACAGTAGTACCTCAGATAACGTTATGACTTGGTTTCACAAGTCATAATGTAATCCGGTTTTTAACGTTGGGCAATGCATTGATTGTACAATGTTAAAAAATCCCTGTTCCCTTTCCAAAGAGGAAAGGGAACAGGGGGCCAATCTGGTTTGCTTAGCAAGCTGGGAGGGGGTCTGAAAAGAAGGGACCCAAGCCTCTCTTGTGTCCCTTCTTTTTAGAAACCTCCGTCTGGCTTGCTAAAGAGCTTAGCTATCCCGGAGGGGGGGCTTCCTAATAGAGGTTTGGGTCCCTTATCCCACCCTCTCTTAAGAAGACCTCCCCCCCGGCCTGGATAGCTAACACCCTTACCAAGCCAGGCGGGGGGAGGGGTTCTAAAAAGAAGGTAGGATTTCCCCCCCCACCTTCTTTTTAGAAACTTTTATCTGGATTGGTAAAGGGTTAGTGATCCAGGCAGGGGGGGCCTTCCTAATAGAGGCTTGGGACTCTTATCCCAGCCTCTCTTAAGACCCCCCCCCCGGGGCCTGGATAGCTAAGTCCCTTACCAAGCCAGACAGGGGAGGGATCTGCAGCTGTGGGGTGGCTGGGGAAGCCGATGGGGGAGACCCCCATCAGCTTTCCAGCCACCTCACCCCTGCCTCCGCAGCTGTAGGGTGGCTGGGAAGCTGAACAGAGAACCCCGTTCAGCTTTCCAGCCACCCTGCTGCTATGAACGACTGCATCGGATAACGCTAGCAGATCGTTATCCAATGCAAAATTTCTTTTGAAATTTTGCATTGTTATCCGATTTTAGCGTTATCTGATACAGTCATTATCTGAGGTATTACTGTACTGTAGTGAGATGGCTCACAATATATCACAATGGTTGTTTCAAAAGTGATATTTTGTGTTGACATCATGGACTGACCTTCTGTGATGATTTTTGGAGTACATGGCCAAATCACTTTTATAACTACCATGTTTTCCCGAAAATAAGACACCGTCTTATATTTATTTTTCCTCAAGAAGCCACACTATGGCTTATTTTCAGGGGATGTCTTATTTTTATTACACCACTGGGTGCCCGTTTTCTTTACCGCTCTGCATCGGCACCCTGCATAGCCACGCCTATCACTATTTCAAATTTTCAGAGTATGGCTTATATCACACAACTGCTGAGAAATCCTGCTATGGCTTATTATATGGGTATGTCTTACTTTCAGGGAAACACAGTATTTGTGTTTTAATTTTATAATTATTTGCTCAAATGTTAGGTATGGATGTTTTCATTTGTAGCGGCAAGCACCAACAAGATAGGATCTAAGTTCCAGAAGGAAAGTAAAAAGTCACTCTGACAAGGCACAGAGAAGATCCTGCCAGATCTGAGAGATTTTGCAGAAGATGGTCATAATGCAAGATAATCATTCCATTAGAGCATTCATGAATCAAGGTGACTATTCAAGTGGAAAGCAGATAAAGGCAAGACCATTTAACTGTGTCAGTTAGGTTGTCAGGATATCCACTGGGCAAGAATTGGGCAAGAAGGCAAGACTTACTGAAGGCTTGGCATTGACACAAGGAGCAGTCAAGAGAAGCAATTTGGTTGGGTTTTGATCTCTATTTATCAACCTGTGGTGTGGGCATCTCCCTTTTCCCTCTTTAATGACTCAATTACTTGCTGTATTGATTGACTTTTGAGATATTTGCTTTTCCTTGGTTATGATCTTTTTTGAAGTACATAGTTTGAGCCATTGGTGTGCTTTCTGGGTTGAGGCTTGTTTCCTTTCGGAGCTGTACTCATCATTTAGAGCCGTGTTTCCCAACCTTTAGTTTTTGGACTCCAGTTCCAAGAAGCATAGTACATTGGCTGATCGTTGCTTTCGGGAATTGACTTAGGCTTCTAGGAATTGAAGTCCAAAAACCAAAGGTTGGGAAACACAGATCTAGAGAGATTTAGTTTCCTGTATTCCTTGGTATTGACTATCAGCTGAAACCTTGAGATCTTCTTCCCTCTGAGACAGGTCATGTTGGTTTTCATCTTCTGAGTAGCATTCTTCCAAGAAGAGTATGTCAGCAGAAGGAGTGCAAAAATAAGTTTGGAAAGCTGCCTGAGGCTCTGCAAATACATAGTCTGGCTAAGTTCAGTGTAGAAAAATGGAAGCTTGTTGAGCATATTTAATTTGACAGAAAGGCTACATATGCACACCCCTACATATGAAGTCTGGTCTGCTTGATGTCTAAGGATTTGTTTATGCATTGCTTTCTCCTAGCAGGGATGAAAGGGTCCTGCACCATCAGCAAAATGGATCAGGGAGGAACAACATTTACATTGCTTATTATTTGGACAAAAACCAGCAATTGAAACAGTTAAAGATGGCAAAAGAAAGAAATTTTTGATGTATTCTTTGGCTCCATTGTTGTGATAGATAACCTGCATTAAAAACCTGGATAGATGGGTAGATGATTGCTCTCATTATTAATTTACATTGCCAGGACTATTAATGGACATTACACATGAAATACTGCCCCTGTTCAAAGGCTGTTGAGATTAATGGGAGTTGGTGCTTGGCTGGTTGTTTTCAAGTGCTTAAAAGAATTGCTACATCAGAAACTATACAATCCATGTTGCAATCTAAAATGGCAGAGATTTAATTTGAATGGCTATATAAATTGTGTACTTAATATTCATGACAACTCTGTCAAATTGAGCAGGAGCCATTTTTCTTTCTTCCTGCAAGAGGTTTGCAGTGGCGCCATTTATGTCTTTTCTGCTGGCCTGCTTCCTTTTGGAGTACAAAAGCACTCAATCCTGGATGCTCAAGTATAGGGAGGAAGTATTTTTAGTTCAAATACATCGCTTAAAGAAAGAAGGTCAGCTTGTGGTCTCTTCTGGCAAAGTTTGTGCAGAGTTTATAGGCTTCAAATTTGAAACCGTAATATGGAAGAAACAGAGACTCTTGTCAAAGCATGGAAAACACATAGAGAGCAAATCTATTCTGCTATTGGCATGTAAGGAAGATAAAGTATTGGTATGAAGGTCCAAATATCATATAAAATAAAAGAAATGTCACTCTTAGCTACCATTTGTATGCTAACTGGACTTTTAAATCATGGTATGTATGATTCAATGTACATATTTTGTACATGCATATATTTACATCTCTTCATCTTCTCTATGTCATCAATATGATGAAAATTATTATAAAGTTATGTCCATTACAATGAAAAATGCAAGGAATCATTCACACCTATATATTTGTTTATGAAACATATTCAACTTTCTCCATTCATCACTCTCAGCCAAGATCTCATCAGTTTGCATTTTGAAATTCACTGTCTCCAAATCTGCTCAAGTTCAGCATTGTACATTTCAGTCTAGTCCAGTGCTGGATCTTGGACTTCAACTCCCAGAAGCCTGTCAGTACATTGGCTGGTCAGTGCTTTGGGGAATTGACTTAGACTTCTGGGAATTGAAGTCCAAGATCCAGCATTTGGGAAACACTGGTCTAGCCAGACCAATATCATCCACAGAATCATATGAAAGTCTGTAGCTTCCCACAATAGATCCTTCACTTCCCTCAATATCACTCAAACTTTCCATATCCAATCTTGCCAATCATCGTACCATCTGCAATTTTTATAGTCCCTCCAGGTTTCAGACTCTGATATTTCTCCATGCTGATTGCATCTCACACATCATCTTCCATATCTTCCTGCCATTTTCCATTCCCTCCAGTCCTCCTGTCCTGCTCTTCCTCCCTCTTCATCAGTTTCATCCAAAAACATAACCTCAGTTTCAAATAACAATCCATTTCCAGCCTAATTCTTAGTGAAAGGGAGCAGTAAAATCTCCAGCCACTTTCTGTCATGGGGGTTATGTTGCCATTTTGCTCATTTCACTCAATCTCTTGGAAACCTTGCATCATTTTGCAGAGGGGAACACAGCAGTATAATCCATCACAACAGGTGAGCTCTGATATCAGATGCCATCATGAGTAAGACCATAGCACCAGTATCAACACCTTCTGCCAATCTGACTTCTGCAAGCAATTTTAATGTCGGGTATGTCACTGATATATAATTGGTTTCCCCAGTCTTAGGCATTCAGCTGAAGTATCTTCTGATTGATAGCAAGGGAATAGCACCTTTGGGATTTAAATACCAATTTTAAAAATCAAATAACCTCCTGGATCCTGAGCAAAAATAATAATAATCCAATTAGAGAGACAAAGATGTTGGACAGAACTTGGTCAAAACTTTGAGGGGAGGCTTGACCAGCACTCCTGTCTCTCAGGCTTCTTCAAGCAACAAGACACAGGCTAAGGTCAGATGGTCAAATGGAATTTCCCGTTTCACCCCATGCACAGCCACCAGCAACAAAAACAGGGTGAAGCACCTCAACTCTGACAGCCCTGCCCTACCTCCTGTGTCAGGACCCAGCAATGAAACCATCTCTTTTTGCACACCCCTCCTCGACAGCTGTTGCTGCTCCTCCAGATGCACTTTTCACACGACACATTAGTCCAGACTTCAAGAGTCAAATTAGAAACACTTTGTAATGTCATCAGCTGAGCCATCCCACTTCCATTCCTTTCTATATACAGTCAAACTTCGCATAAAGAGTGCCTCACTTAAAAAGTAACTTGCTTAAAGAGCAGAATTTTCTCTGAATGTTCGCTTCACTCAACAAATAAAACCAACCAAAAACTTGCTTAACAAATGAAACAAACTTTGCCATCTCCCCCACCAGAAGTCACAATTGGTCACTTACAATGGTGTTTTGCTTAAAGAACAAACTCGCTTAAAGAGCAGTCCTGTGGAACACATTGTGCTCTTTAAGTGAGGTACAACTGTATCAACTTCATTGTGGGGAGAAAGAGGTATGCCAGGAATAACAAACTATTGAGAGCTATCCTGATCATAATACAAAATAGTTGAGGGGGTTGATCTTGAATGGGAAATTAACACCCATGGGACTTACAGAATCCTCACTTTTGTTAGAATTGAAAACTTTTGGATATGGTATGCTGATTCTGAATTCAAATTAATTTTCTTTATTTCCAAGGAAAGAAGGGACTTGTGATTTATGGGATATTTTCTTCTTCTCTTTATCTTTCTCATGCACATTATAGTCCCTTCAGCACAAGACCAACATGCTAAGCTGTACATTATTATTTGAAAGGTCAGTAGTCTCTGACACATCCTAATAAATTGGTATCGTGCTGGTTTTTAATAAGGCTTCTTATGTCTTGAGTTTTACATGCATAAATAGTTAAATATGGATCAACACATTCTGATATTTTGGATGTCCCTCAGATATTGTTCCATGCCCCTATGGAGAGTCCCTATAAGCAGCATTACTTCAAATTGTACCACAGACTCTGTTTCAGCTTTATGCCAGTTCTGTGTACATTACAATATGAATTTGCCAATTCATTCATCATTTTTAAAAATTGGATTGCTTCATTAGTAACAGCAGAATTTCTGTATGCAGAAGGCAGAACAAAAGCACTGGATTTCTGCTTTGTTTTTCTTTGGCTAGTAGGAATCCACATACTTTCATTTCTTCAACTGGAGTGGGGAAGAGTTGCACTCTTTTCGTTATTTATAATTCAATTGAATAATCATATGTATATTCACATCTATCCATTGAAGAAATAAAGTAACAACAGCAAAAACAATCCAGGTTGAGTCCATTGAACATCATCAAACCTTTACATTAGAAAATTTCACCTTATATTTTTTTTAAAAAAAATAGTTGAAATCAAACCCTTTTAAATCACAGGTTTATGCTTTCCATTGGGTTTGTTGGGAAGGACAAAATTGAAATATTGTTAAATCTTAAAGTATTTGGGTATTACTATGGATTGAACCTTGACCTAAAAATACCACACAGAAAGCTAGAACCACAAACAACATACACTGGTACCTCAGATAATGTTAAGACTTGGTATCTGGTTTTTAACATTATGCGATGCATTGATCACACAACATTTAAAAAAAAACCTTTTCCCTTTCTAGGTGGGCAAGATGAATCCCTCACTGTTAGCCTTTCAGTGTGGGATTCATCTAACAGTTTGGGGGGGGGGAGTACAGGCTCTGGTTCAGCCCCCAACCCAAAGGCAAAAGGCCAAGGCAGAGAGATTCTCCCTGCCTCCCCTGCTGAAACAACAGGGTGGGCAAGACAAATCCCTCACTGTTAGACGAATCCCACACTGACAAGCTTGCAAACCTAACAGTGAGCGACCCCTCACTGTTAGATGAATCCCACACTGAAAGGCTAACAGTGAGGGATTTGTCTTGCCCACCCTACCCACCCTGCCCAGGAAGGCAGGGAGAATCTCTCTTGCCTTTGTGGAGAGCTCTGCGCCAAAGCCTGAAGGGTCCAGCCTTAACATTGTGCAATGCAAATGTTTGCCTCAAATTCCCCAACATTATCCGATTTTAGCCTTATCCGATGCAAACATTATCTGAGGTACCACTGTACTTAGGAAACTGGAGCAGTGTTTAACTGTGCAGAATAGATAAATTATTCTGTTCAAGTATTTAATTTTTCAGTTTTGACTTGATAGTCCTCAGTGTTATTGTTTCCAACAACTTCACTACTGCATCAGTTCATTTTCCTTTGCACACCTTGCCAAATGTGAAACACTTTGTACAACAAGTTAATAGCCTTTTTTCTTTCCATATGGAATAATGATTTGAAAGCCTACACTTTTATACTTGGGACTCTGATCACCATATCTGTAAATATTCAGGTTTTCATTACTTCATAATCCAGTACATATCCAGTGCAATCATAATCCAGTACATCCTTGCAGTGTGATGGACAAACTAGAGTTAATTCCATAGCCAAGGGCACGTCACAGTAATTTGTATATGAATGAGGTGAGAATGAATGGTTTTTCTCATCAGTGAATTAATTGAAATTTTGTGTGAATCCAATAGATCAATTGACTAACACATGATGAATTTACTAAGATTTCTTTGATTCAATGACCACCCTCACTCAAATACTGCAGAATAAATTACTGTAATAAAAATGCTTTAATGCAGTTTGCTTATTATATAATCAGTTCATTATAATCCCATTTAGGGTTTTGCCAACACTCAATATTCAAAGGATTACCATACTGCAGTAGAGGTCACCCATTAAAACCATAATGAGAATATGCTTATACAATTTCAAGTAATTTTTTTGTTGAAAAGAAGCAGTTTTCATTAGTTAAAGATTCAAGATTTGGGATCAGACCAAATTGGAAATCAGACAGCTTTTCTAAAGAGAGCAGTGAAATAGTATCTACTGTATATGTAATCGCTATTGGTTTGAAGGCCAGCTGACTAAATAAGAGAAAAAACATATGTATTCAAAAGCTGATAGTAATAATGTACCATCTGCTAGAGGGGCTCATCTCTCTAGCATAAGAAGGAGGGCCTTCTCTGTGTCTGCACCGGTCCCATGGAAACTCCTGCCTACAGAGTTACAGCTGCAGATCGAATTACTGCCCTTTAGGAAAGAACTGAAAAACCTGGCTGGCAGGTCAGGTGTGGGACACTGATGGAAGGGTGACCCCCGCCTGCTGGCTTATATAAATAATTAAGATTTTTTTTTCTCTTTTAATGGATGGGGTGAGTGAATAAATTATTTAGAATTTTTAATGGCGTTAAGGACTTTTAGTTATTTTTGATGTTACTTTTAATTTCTGTTAGCTGACCAGAGTCATTGCCAAGTTGGGCAGCAATAAAAATTTGAAGAATAAATAAATAAAAATAAATAAATAAGAACAGTGTTCCGTGCGCTCCGGTGTCTAGTCATGCCTGCCACATGACCATGGAAACGTCTGCAGAAGCAGACAGCGCTGGTTCTTCGGCTTAGAAACAGAGATGAGCACTGACCCCTAGAGTCAGATACGACTGGCTTTCGGGCAAGGGAAACCTTTACCTTTACTAAGAACAAGAAACAGGATATTACAGTTAAGTATGGGGTTTACTTGCAATGTCTACTTTGATTTTATCCAGTAGATTTGAATATTCATTTTGTTGCAGAACTCTTTTCCAAATACTGTAGTAATGTATGTATTTTTGGTAGATAGTTGGTCTAATTTTGACTGTTTTTCTGTAGATATTCAGAAATTCATAAATTAAAATAAAATGCTAGTTGCTGAAATGGAAGTTAATGTTTAGTAGAACACTACTTTTGTAGAATGCCATTTTGGCCAGCTTACAAAGTATCTAACCACGCAGAACACAATATAAAGATACCAAATCTTTCCTTCAGAAAGCACACTACATCAATCACAACTAGCACATTTTAAAAGAAAAAAGTGAAGAAAAAAACCAAATTAAGAGAGGAAGGCTTAGTGGAACAGAAATGTTTTCACTAGTTTCTGAAATACCAACAAAGTTGGTGTTGATCTAATTTCTACAGACAATTTATTCCATAGATTTTTTTTTTTTGGGGGGGGGGGATTCCTTTACTAAAGGAATCTGTCATCTTAGCCTTTGCCCTGTATTTATTTATTATTTATTTATTTAGATTTATATACCGCTCCAATCAATAGACTCTGGGCAGTGTACACAGTCCAGTGAATGCCTTACTGGCTGCTCAACAAAACTTAAAAAGAATATAAAAACAGTTAAAAGCCCTTCAATAAAACCAATTACCGGGGGGGGGGGGACCTCAGACGAGCTAGAAAAGAGAGCTTGTCAGCAATCCCAGCCCTCAGACCTGTTCTGCTAACCACATTTTCAATTCTCTCATAAACGGTAGCAACTGGGCCTGGAGGCATAATTCTAGTGGGAGGAGGTTCCATAATGTTGGGGCTACTACCGAAAAGGCACTTTTCCTTGTGCTGGAGAGACATACCTCCCCAAAAGATGGTATATGGAGGGTGCCCTCTCAGATTGATCTCATGGGATGGGTCAATGTCCTAGGGATGATGTGGTCCCTGAGGTATCCTGGTCTGATACCATGAAGGGCTTTCAAGGTGATAACCAGCATCTTGAATTGCACCCAGAGACATATAGGCAGCCAGTGCAGCTCCCACAGCAGTGATGAGGCATGGGCGAAATGACCACAGCCCACCACTGCATGGGCTGCCACATTCTGGACCAAATGCAATCTCCAGATAGTCATCAAGGGCAGCCCCATGTATAGCACATTGCAATAGTCCAAACGGGAAGTGACCAGGGCATGGGTGACTGTGAACAAGGCTTCTCAGTCCAGGAATGGGTGCAATTGGTTAATGACATGCACTTGCCTGTAGGCCATCCTGGCCACAGCTGTAACGTGCTCCTGGAGCAGAAGCCATGAGTCATGGAGGACCCCCAGTTTGTGCACCTGATCAGATTGGGGCAACAACACCCCAAATCAGTGGTGATAACTCCTTATAAAGACTGGGGGCCTTCACCCACAGCCACTCTGTCTTGCCGGGATTCAGCTGTAGTCCGTTGTCCCTATCCAGACCCTAACTGCCTCCAAGCAACTGGTCAGGACTTTGACTGCATCACTGGGATCACCACAAGCAGAGATATACAACTGAGCATCATCAGCATACTGGTGATATCTCACTCCATGAGATCGGATGATCTCACCCAATGGTTTCATATAGATGTTAAAGAGTAGGAGCAAGAGGACGGAGCCCTGAGGCACCCCACACGTGAGCTATCTCGGACTCAACTGCATGCCCCGCCCATCAACTGGGTCCAGCCACTTAGGAAGGAGGAGTACCAGGATAGCACAGTGCCCCAGATCCCCAACCCCTGGAGCCGGTCCAGCAGGATATCGTGGCCAATTGTATCAAAAGCTTCTGAGAGGTCAAGAAGAGCATTGAGGGATATCCTCCATTTCACTCTTGCCAGAGATCATCAAACAGTGCAACCAATGCACCCTCCATACCATGACCCGGCCTAAAGCCTGACTAGAAAGGATCCACTTAAATTGCTTCCCCCAGGACCCCCTGGAGCTGCCACACCACTGCTTTCCTGACAACCTTCCCCAAAAAGGGGAAGTTCAAGACAGGGCAGAAATTGGAAGGTATATTTGGATTAATTGATGATTTTTTTTAGGAGGAGGCACACCAGTGTATGTTTGAATTGTGGGAGGAACAGCCCCTCCCTCAGCGAGGATTGACCACTGCACAGATCCAGCTGTCCATCATGGTCCTGCCTGCTTTCACAAGCTAGGCCAGAAACAGGTCTAACTCACAAGTAGTGGCCTGTACACTCCACAGGATCCTGTCCATTCCATAGGTTCAATCAGGCCAAACTGATCCTAGATAACCTTGCAAGACTGGCTCCTGACCAAATCCCAGAGTTAAACCCTGAGTGAATCTAAGTGGTTTTAACCTCCAGATAATCAGCAAGCTCCTCGGTGGACCCCTGCCATCCGGGACCAGATCCCCCCACCCTATTAAGAAGGGACCTAGTCACCTGGAACAGGGCCACCAGGCAATTATCTGTCGATATGATATGAGTGGCAAAACACTGCTGTTTTGCCACCCGTATCTCAACGATGTAGGCTCTAATAGAGGTCCTAGCTTGTGTTTGGGCCGAGATGCTCCGGGATCCTCTCCAGCAGTGCTCTAGGCATTGCTTTACACATTTAAACTCTCTTAGCTCCTCAGAGAACCAAGGGGAGACATGATAACATTCAGCCCCCTCGTAGCAGCCCCCTCGTAGCAGCCCCCTCGTTCCAGAGGGTGACCAAGGTCTCAGTAGTATTGTGCAGCCGATCCATAGGAAACTCTCCCTGCTCCTTCTGGAATCCTTTTGGCTCCATCAGGTGCTGAGGGTGGGTCAGAATAATAGGCCCCACCTCCTCGTGGTTAGGATTTACTCCTGGAAGCTCCAAAGTCACCAGATAGCAGTCCGACCATGGCACATGACAACAGTCCGAGATTCTTCAGTCTCATCATAATTTGGACTTCTGCTTATGGGAGAGTTATTTTTGCCCTTTATGACCATTCCACAATAGTAGCCCTGCTAGAATTCCAGACTCATAATGGAGTCTACACTCCTAATGGAATTGCTGATAGGTTTCCTGACTCACTCAAACTCTTCATTGTGTTTAGGTATGAGAGAGTTACAAATCCTAGAGGCTTTGAAAAATAGCAATTCATAGATTAGAATGGCATGGTTTCCTTTCCTTTCTATCTACTGCTTTCCAAAAGGTGGAGGTTAGAAAGCAGAAATCTCACATGGTGTCTCATAACTCATAATATAATTTACATATCTGCTATTTTTTCTTCTGCATGAGTGAACAAAGGTAGACTTTCTCTTGAGCAGAAAGCAATAAAAAATCTGTCAGTAAAGTGTTCCAGTTTTAGTCAGGAAATATTGCATAGAAAAATAGAAAACCTAATGCATTGCCTTTCTGTGTAAACAGGAATGAAACGTTGAGATATTGAGTAGGCTAATCGTTATTCAAAATGAATAAGCTTTGTCCCAGTAATACTGTAGGGAGAAAACTGAAGAAAAAGAGGTCCATCTACCATTAAAGTGGTTATTGATTGAAGGTAATGTTGTGTGTCTACGAGATCACTAAGCAGCTTTCTAATAATCAAATAAGTGCAGAACTGAAAGACTCGCTAAACTGCCTGGGTGTGTGTTCATTGGATGCAATATAAGATATCAGCATTGATTGTTTAAAGAAGTATCCACAAAGTCTGAAAGGTTTAGGCTCCTCAAACCTCAATGCTGACAGTTGACTGGAAATTATTATTGTATGTTTCTATTTCTCATTAAAATATGGGGGGAAATGTTAACTCTTATTCTCCCCCTCTTTTGTGAGCTAGAAGACCACACTATGATTCTTAGATCAGAACATAAAGGAAAACGTTTCCTGTTGAGTCAGAACAATAGTTCCATATGCAGTGGTTGGATTTAAAAAAATACTACCTACTCTGTGGGTGTGGCATAGTGGGCATGGCCAGGTGGCCAGGTGACTTGTTTTGTGTGACTCAAGGCTCTGGCAACTGGATGGGTGGGACCAGCTGGAATTTCTACTTCCAGTACAGACAGAATTTCTACTTCCAGTGCAGACATACCGGAAAGTACCAGCTGAATCCCACCAATGTTATGTATGTGAAAGCCCAGAAGTATTGTGAGAATCGTAGCAGGATGTGTAAATGCATATTCCTTTAAATTGATAAGGCACAATCTATTTGAGTCTGACATTTTTTGATGTTGAGCACGTTCATAATCCCTACACAATGATTCCAAGTCAAGTGTGTGCATGTGTTTCTGTGGCCTACCCCAGACTTTCTTGTATTTTAATTTTGTATATTTGTTTATTACATTTTACTACACTAGTACCTCAGATAATGTTATGACTTGGTTCCACAAGTCATAACATTATCAGGTTTTTAACATTGTGCAATGTATTGATTGCACAACATTTTTAAAAAGTCCTGTTCCCTTTCTGAAGAGAAAAGGGAGCAGGGGAGTGATCCAGTTTGCTTCGGGAAGGAATGTGTGCTCAGTGAAGCACTGCTCACTCCCCAAACAAACTGGAGGTCCCAGCGTGGGATTGCCCTTTGCTGGCATCAGTGCTGAGGTTTGGGGAAAGAATGCATGTGTACTGCAGCTGTTTTCCCCAACCCCAGGGCTGATCCCATGCTGGCATCGGCGTTGAGGTTGGGGGAAAGAATGGGCTTAATGATCCAGGCAGCTGGGGGGGGGGCGTTCTGAAGAGAGGCTGGAGATCCTTTTCCCAGCCTCTCTTCAGAACCCCTCTCCCCGGATGGCTAAGTCCCTTAGCAATCCAGGCTGGGGGGGGGGGTCTGAAAAGAAGCTCGGAAAAGTTTTCCCCAGCCTCTGTTTAGAAACCTCTGCCTGGATCGCTAAGGCACTTAGTGATCCAGGTGGAGGGTGGCATTCTGAAGAGAGGCTGGGGACCCTTTCCCCAGCATCTCTTCAGAAGTCCCCCCCCCCCCGATGGCTAAGCCCCTTAGGAATCCAGGCCAGGGGGGTGTTTCTGAAAAGAAGCTGGGGACACTTTTTCCCAACCTCTGTTCAGACCCCCCCCCCGATCGCTAAGCATGTTAGCGATCCAGAGATCAATGTTGCAAAATTTTAGGATAACTTTTTCATTGCACAATGTTATCTTAATGTTGTGCGGTGCAAAAGTTTCCCTCAAAAGTCCCGATGTTATCCAGTTTTAACGTTGTGTGGTGCACATGTTAACCAAGGTATTACTGTATTGGCTTTCTCCTTGTGAAGGGACTCAAGGTAGCTCACACCATTGTTAAAACAAATATGAATTAAAATGCAATCCATAAACAATTAAAAAGCTATTAAATATAAGAACACTTAAACATACATATAAGAACAATTTTTAAAAATAAAAGCATTAAAAAGTCAATTAAAAAGGTTATAATATCATCAACCATAGGGAAACTAATGTTAAAATTAGATATCAAAAGCCTGTCTGAGGAGAAAGAGTTTTACCTGTCTCTGAAAGAACAGGAGAGAGGGGTTAGCTTATTGTTATAGCACAGCAAATTCTATACTATGGGGGCAGAAGATCCTCTCTTGAGTCCCCATCAAATGTACCAGTAAAGGTGACAGGACTGAGAGTATGGATTAGCTGACAACCCAAGTATATGTTTATTTATTTAAATTTATTATCCCGCCCTAATCAGGCAAACCCGACTCTAGATGGCTTACAACATAAGTGCAAAAAAAAAAAACACACCAAAAAAACAACTAAACAATGCAAGATCCCACATAAGTGTAAAACAAACTAAACAATCCCACTATACCCCTACACATACAACAATTTAGTTTAAAATTAATTTAAAAATTCAAACTGTAATTTACAGAATACTAAAAAAAAATTAAAAAAATTAAAAGATTAAAAGATTAAAAAGATTAAAACAGCGAGTAGTGTTCTATGGGGAGATATGGTCCAGAAGATTGCATAGACTCAAATCATAAAGGACTTTATTGGTCATGAGCAGCATTTTGAATTGGACTCAGAAACATCCATTAAAGCTGCTGTAACACTCTTCAAGACATAAAATAATTTATACTCAATGGAGACTGTTTTCAGAATTCATCCCTTCTGCTATAGTAGTGTGTCTAAGAGACTGTAGGCTTCCACCCCCTCAAAACAAAACAAAACACAATTCAGACTATGTGCAAATGTGTATGAATTCCAGTTCTTTTTATCTTTGGCTTATTGAAATAAGATATCTTCAAACCATCATTTACTATTAGGGTACAAAAAAGTTCTCACTGCAAGCAGAGTTGGGTGTATGTGTGAGAAAGACTCTAGGGCCGGTTTACTACATCCAGACAAAAAAGAGGCAAAAAGACCAACTAAAAATAAATAAAAATAAAAATAGTCTTCCTAAAAAAAGTTATTTTGACCAATTTGCACAATTGTACAGATTAGACAGTTTTCCAGAGAAGTGGGCTATTTTGCTGAATTTTTCCATTTGAAAGTTTGTGTTTGTCAGTGTGAAAACACTGTTTTAAGTAGCAGACAATTTTCCACCCTCCTCATTTCCTGGTCTTTGTGCATGAAGACAAGATAACCAGCAATTGATGTATTTGGTCAAGAAAGCCTTTCTGTATGAGAAACTGTGCATTAGTAGGTTTTTATCACATTGCTAAGTAAGAAGCCATGTTTCAATATACAGTAATTAAGATATGGTTAAGATTAGGTTTATGGTTTAGACATAATGCTAAATTGCAGTTCATTGAAAAGATAAGGCATAGCTTCTAAATTTGCAACCACGCTGGAGGAAGACAGAAAAGCAAGTAGTGCTTGAGATTGAAACAGATAGTTGAACATTAAGTCAGACCTCTGTCTTTGTCTACCAAGATATTATTTTATGTTTTTCTACAATATGTCCTGGAAGTCTCATGATGGTACATTGAATTACTGAAGATCTAAACTGAAGATTATGACCATTTTAGTAAGATGAAAAACAATGACCAGCCAATGGAAGATAGTTTTGTCTAAGCAAAGAATATTGTTCCATTCAACAAAAAAATGTATCTTTTTATGATTGTCTTTCTCCTTAAAGTTAGCACACAGCCAACCCCACAGCAGATCAAAGGGTGGGAAAAAGAGAGAGCTAACATTAGCCCCTGAAGAGAAGCAAAAGATGAAAGGAAGATTATATTATTGTTGTGTGCTTCTCTCTTCAGCTGTCTCTAACTGACAGACAAAATCAACAGCTTTCCCATTTCCTTTCAAATTATGGGCCAGCTGGTGCTCTATCTCACCCATTTTTTATTAACATTAAATTCATCCTCAACTAACCATCTCATCTTTTGAAATGTTTAAATCTGGCTTGGAATTTGTAACTTTAGGTTTCTTTCACCTCCCATGAAATCCTATACCTATTAATTCAGAAAGCCCTTTGATTTTAATGGGGATTATATAGAAGGAAGTGTTCATAGCAGCCTGGCAGTGGAGTCCAGTGCATGTTTAGTCAGTTTTGTTGTAGGGCAGGCCATTAAATTAAAAATTAAATTTAATTAAAAATTAAATTTTCAACTTGTATGCTGCCCCACTCGCAATGCGACTCTGGGCGGCTAACAAAGAGATAGGACATCACAAATTACAGTTACAAAATATCATATCAACACAACAACAAAAATTTCAGGAGCAATACACATTTCAAGAGCAATACACATTTCAAAAGCAATACACATTTTAAAGCAATACAAAGCAATTCTTCTGGCCTGCCGCACCGCTCAGCTGTTCTTCTTTCCCTCAGGGCTGGGCTAGCTGAGGGAAGAGAGTCTGGTGGCGGAGGTGGCAGCACCAGACAAACAGTGGGGCAGGAACATGTTTCCATGTTTTGTTTATAAGTCTGTTCCACAAAAAATTCTGTGCTGTGCAGCTTTCAAACAAACAAACAAACACAAACATACATAAAGGCCACAATCCTATTAGTATTCATATCAAGTTTTGTCTTTGTTGCATGCTTAGCCATGTGCTCTACTTCACAACAGAGATGCAATCTGACACTTTCTCATGAGACACAGTAAGTTATACAGACCTTACACCAACCACTTTTATAATTTTTCACAATCCCCAAGTGGGGGAATATGCATATAAAATCTTGTAAGCTTATCCAGTGAAGGGGTGGGAAAAACCTTCAGTGTTTGTTGTTCTAAATATGCAAATATTTAAATAACTTAATTGTGTTCAAGTCTTTTCTTTCCAACTTGATCTGAAAATGACATATGGGGCTCATTTCCTCCCCTTTTTTATTTTCATAATAACCTGGTAACATAGCTTAGGCCAGGAGTTCTCAACCTTTTAAAGCCAGGGGGAGGGTCACACTCCATCAAACTGCTTAGGGGGCCAGATGTTCATTTTGCCCTTCCTCCACCACATGACACTTCCAGGTGTGGTGGAGGTGGTGGGGGCCACATGAAATGTTGCCACGGGCTACATGTGACCCACTGGCCACAGGTTGAGAATCCCTGGCTTAGGATGAGGGAGGCTGACTTTCCCCAGGTTGATGTACTGTCAAGTCACTGTTGAATTATGTAGAGCAGGGGTTCTCAACCATTTTATGCCACAAGCTGGACTACTCTCCCTCAGACAGCTGTGTGGGCCAGACACAGGGTTCCCCCTCCCTGCCATAAACAATGCCATAAACTGCAGGGGGCAGATGGAATGGTGTTGGGGGCAGGGGCCAGCCTGCAGGCCATAGGTTGTGAACTCCTAATGTACAGTGTATGAATCAGCTACCATTAAAAGCTCTTTCATTGAAAGTTTTGTCATTGAATGTCCTGCTCAAGGCATGAAAACTACTGGTCAATGCTTTCTTTATTGAGTCACTCCATTTCATGTTCAGTGTTCTTTTCCTACTGACTTCAAAGTTCCCTAACATTACTGTCTTCTTCAGATAATCTTGTATTCTCACAATATGTCCAAAGTATGATAGCCTTAACTTGGTCATCTTAGCTTAAAATGACAGTTCAGTCTTGATTGTCTTTCTGTTGGTCCATAAACCTCTCCTTCAGTAACATATTTCACATGAGTCAAATGTTTTGTGTGCCAAATTTATTCATTGCCCATTTTTCACATCTGTGTGTAGTGAAGGAGAATGCCATAGTATAAACTGATCTTGGCCTCTAGCAATACCTCCTTACACCTGAATTCTTTTCCTAATACATTTGTAGGACCTTAGGGCACCCAATGAATTTTATGGATCAGTGAAGAATTACACATAGATCTTCCAAACCCCAGTCCATCTATCATGCCACACTTGTTTTCTCTTTCAAATTTACTTAATAATAATTGCCATCAATTCAATTTTGACTTAGGGCAACCCTTCCCAGAGTTTTTTACATAGAGAAAACACAACTGGTTTACAATTCCTTTCTTTTTGGGGCACTGGGAACTGTGCAGCTTGTCCAAGACTACATAGGATGGGTCTTTTCCTAGGAGGCATAGCGGGGAACTAAACTCCCAACCTCTGTCTCTGGATCTTTAGCCAGATAACTAAACCACTGAGCTAGTGTGCTAGTTTAAAGTCTGAAAAGAGTTCTTTGTTTTATTTCAACTACGTAAATTGGACACGCAATTGCCATGGGTGTGCACCTTTGCTCTGGCTGCCTGGGGGGAGACGGACGATGGGCGTGAGCTTGGGGGACGGAGTTGTGGCGCACCTATAAAAGGTGTGCTCTCCTCCCAGCTTGCGCTCTTTTGGTTTCTCCTGTGGCACAGTTACCCTCCCTCCCTCCCTGAAGCTGTAGTGTGATCCTTTTTGGGTTGCTGTTGCTGGGCCGGAGGGGAATTTTTGCTTGAACCTGTATTGGCACACTGCAGTGGATGGTTGTGTTACCTTTTTTTCTTTTTCTTTCACTTTGGTGGGTAGCACTGGTAAGGCTGGACGCACACCCCCTCGTAATCTGGTAAGGGACGCATTTGATTGGGCAGCTATGTTGGCAGGAAAGGGGAGAGGCATAGCTCTGCTTCAATCAAATGCAGCCCAGGAACAAGCGACTGCTGAAGTTTGCCAGCTTGGCAGTTGCTTATATAGTTCACCCAATTAACGGACCAGAAGTAACAAGGCCGATAACTTCTGGCGAGGGGGACAATTGGAATTGTACATAATTAAAGGTATTAAATTCCTTACCAGTGCTACACTCAGGCCAGTTGCAGATCAGTTAACAGCAGTTATTTTTTTGCTACAGTTGAGTTAATAAAGTGGCCCAATTTTAAAACCAAGAAATCTTATCTGTCTCTTAATCTGGGTATGTCGGGGCAAAAGGTGACCAGTTATTTGTTTAATGAGATTTTTTTAAAAAAAAATTCTTCATAAACACAATGGCTTTTGTTTATTGATGTGAAATATCTTCAAAAGAGAACCTATTCAACTCTGATATCCAGACAGATGGCTTTAAATACCTGGTTCTGAAAGATCAGGCTTTGAATCCCTTTGTATTGATTCATGTTTCTGCTGAGTTATGGTTATCATCTCTTTTTCTGACAGGTTCCTCTTTAAAAGCTCCATGGAAAATAAGTAAAACACAGTCTGCTCCAAGCTAAGAATAAACAAATGACCCATTGAATATGCATATTACCTGGTTTCCTTTGTTTGAGGAATTTGGCGGGTGTGTGTGTGTGTGAGTTTGATATCCAACCAACAACTACCTGACAAAGCCTGCTGCTTTTTCAAACCTACCTCTGAGAAACAGTATCTGGCATGGACATTTGCCATGAACTTTGGTACTCTCACTTATACATTTCTTGGACTCTCCACAATAAATGGGTTTATATCTGAAGATGTGATCTTGAATTACAAATGCTTGGACAGTATTTCATTTTTATGTGACCCAATAATGGTATCACTTTGCTTCTACATTTGTGTTATGCTGGGAATTATACTACTTACTAATTTTGGCCACTGCAGATGGATGAAATGGGATTAGACACATTATTACTGTCTCCAGAAGTTAGTGATTTTAGGAGAGTAAGAGTATTCTTAGGCCAGATATCCTTCAGGGAAGCCTGTAACTGACTCTTATTTGAGGCAATTCTAACTAGTTCCAAAGATAAACTGGATTACACTGATCACAAATAAATGATCTCTATTACCAGACTTTCTTTATTCATGTCCAGGCATGCTACATTTAAAATTAAGGACATATGAAAAATATAAATGACATTTATTGTGTATTTATTTATTTATTCATATTTATATGCCACCATACTCACCGAAGCAACTCAGGTGGCTTGACATAACAGAACATTGAAACATCCATATAATGGATAAGATTCTCAGAATCAAAACCTTTCCCCAAAAAAAATTCAAATTATTTTTTTTTTAAATTAAAAATTCAACAATTTAAAAGTTTAACAGATTAAAAGGTTAAAAAATAAAAAAGAAGGGGCTCAGATTAACCAACAGGCTGGGGTCATTGTGTGGTCAGTACTCCCTGCCAGCCATGTTTTTACACCCTTCCTGAAGGGTAGCAGCTCTGTCTGGAGGTGTACCTCAGTTGGCAGGAGGTTCCATAGGGCCGGAGCGGACACAGAGAAGGCTCTCTTTCTGGTGCCAGAGAGATGTGCCTCTCTGGCTGATGGAACAACTAGAGAGCCTCTCCGGTCTGCTCTGGTGCAACGGACATATATTCTTGGGGTGATGCAGTCTCTTAATATCCTGGCCCACTACCCAACAACAACAAATTAAAATATTAAAACAATTACACTTTATACTATTGGTTTCCAACCTATGGCCCATGGGCCAGACCCAACCCAACTCCATTCCATCTGGCCCATCATCACCTCTGCCACCCTTGGAAGTGGAACCGGGTGTGTTTACGTCAGCCATATAATGTGCCTGTGGCTGTTTACAACAGCCGTAAATGTGCCCACTTCCATTTCTGGGGTGTGTGGTGCAGCCCACTCAGCTGCCCAGAGGTGTGGTCAGGCCTGCAGCAGAAAAAGTTGACTACCTTTATACAGTGTATACTGTATACTGTGTACAATGTACACAGAAGAGTTGTGCTGTAAAAATAGTCTACAATAGTAACTTGTGTAAAATGTGTAGTTTGGTCTGATCTGAAGATTCTGAAATGTGATGAGTAGGTGACATTCACTCCTCTGCCATCCTATAATAGTATTCCCATTTAGCCTGAAATGTATTCAAAAAGAAGAAATGGCCTTGTAACCTAGAGCGAACATCAAGTAGCAAAAAGTTGATATGCAGTTAACCCTCCTATTCCAGTCTCGTGGCAGATGTATAAGAAATCCCTAAGCTGTTCAATATGAACTATTTCAGCTTCTTACTTGATGAGTTTAACATTTAGTATTCTATAAATTACTCTGGATGACAATTAGCCTGTCTAAAACAAAGAGTCAGTTTCCATTTACATGCTAATGAAATCTTCTTTGAAAAAGAGTTGAAGACAATCAAGTAGATAATGATAAATAGTACATGACCTGTGCAGATATGTCATTAATATTGTATAGATCAAACATCAGTATAGGAAAGGCAGGAGGGGAACTTGAATTGAAGGTAAAAAAGTGAAAACTGTTCCAGAGAAGAAAGGTATATTCTTCACTTTTTCAACAGAATCGAAGTATTCATTGATTGTCTCAGGAATAATTATGTTTTCCTCGTAATTTCATAAATGTTCCTTTTCTGCAACTGTTTCTCTTTGACTTTGAAAATCTGGTCTTGTACAGTAGAAACTGAGAAACAAGATTCTGTTAGATTTACTGAGGCCAACTGTAATCTTAAAGTTATGTACATAGTTACCTGAAAAGAAGCCCTCAGTAGAGGTAATTGATGGGTGAGAATTTGGTTTCAGATCCTTTTTAGAATAATAACAAAAATGACAAATTTCAGTACATATAAAGTTCCCACATTACAGGGCTAGGAATAGACAGTAATACACAGAATGGCAAATTTAGTAAAAATTTTCCTGCTTTTAGTGAATATCTGTGATCATCTTTTTTTAACCGGGGTGATACTGAAGATTTTAAAAATATAATTGTATTTTTCCAAATGCACCAGAAAAGTATGTAAGAGATGTGCAAGAAAATATACAATTAGAACAAGAGCAATATACAAATACATGCATACAGGCCCACAATACTGATCACAGTATGAGAACAGGTACCAGTTATCCAAATTTTATTTAGCCCAAGCAAAGATTAGCAGAGTCTTTGTTGAAAAAAAAAAATACAAGTGCTGCTCAGGAAGAGCAAGAGACACTCCCTGTTATGGATGTGTGAATGTCATCAGGGTGTGATGTCCAGCCAGCAAGGTTGCACTCAGTGTAGCTGAGCAGTTTATTAAGGAACAGTCAGTGGTGGGATATCAAAAAAATTACTACCACACTGTGGGCGGAGCTGACGTCATGGGCGGAGCTGATGTCATGATCTCATGATGTTGCGGGTGGAGCCAACATCATGATGTAATGATGTTGTGGGCGTAGCTAAAGTAAAATAAATAAATAAATAAATAAATAAATAAATAAAAACACACATTAAAATACAAATTAAAAGAAATACATATAAATACATATAAATTAAAATGAATACATATACATATAATACACATAATACATAAAATACACATAAAAACAAACTACATAAAACACACACCTCAGCCCACCCACCCAACCCAAACCCAAACCTGTCACTTACCTTACTCTGGGGTTGGGGAGCAGAAGGCAGGCAGGCAGGCACAGTGGCAGCATGGCACCTGGTGGCATGGCCTAGCCTGGCCTGGCCTGGCCCAGCAGTGTGGCCTGGCCCGGCCCAGCGGTGTGCAGGGGAAAGGCCACCGCAGCTGCTGCCGCTCCTCCAGGTGCTGCCTGCACCCTTTCTGAGCAGCCCAAAATGGCTGCTCAGAAGTGTGCATGTGTCAAAACTCCATTTGAAACATGCACACTTCTATTTGTCAGTGTGCATGCATCAAATGGAGTTTTGATGCATGCGCACTTCCGAGCAGCCATTTTGGGGTGCCCGGAAGACAAATCCGGAGGGCGGCCGAAAAGGTGACCGAACCGGTTGCCTGGGGGTTTACACACACACCCCCGATGATCCCCTCCAGATGGCTGCTACCAGTTCGGCCGAACTGCTCCAAACCGGGAGCAGCCCATCACTGGGTAAGCCCCCAAGGTGGTGTCCCCCCCCCAAAAAAAAGCTGCTACCAGTTCTCCAGGACACTGGGGAAAGTTACTACCAGTTCTTGAGAACTGGTGCGAACCTTTTACAACCCATCTCTGGGAACAGCCAAAGCTCTCTGCTAGGAACTTCATTCCAATGTTATATCCCCAAAAGCATCCACCACTTTGCATAGTTAGTTTCATCTCATTAAGCCACAGGGAAGGGTGTAAAACAGACATACAGGACAGCTTAAGCACCAAAAAGTTCCCTATTGCAGCAAGTCAGCACAGCTTAAAAGGTGTCAGTAGCCTCTCTGTGGAATCGTCCCACAAAATAGAATTGCTTTGCTAAACAGTATCTGTGGAATCTTTCTAAAAATAGCTTTGCTAAACAGTATCTGCTACTGCTGCTGCTGCTGTTACTACAGTACTAATGATAATGATGGTGATGAAGTAAAAATATGGAGACTACAAATGCAACAGGGAGTAAAAAAAAAGAAGCCTAAATTATCAAATCAGTAGGAATAGAGAAAAAAATCATTTAAGGTGGTAAAATAGACTCAATGGTGACAAAGTTGGAATTTAAGTAACATCAATTTTAAAATAGCTAAACAATTAGAAAAATAAACCACTGCATGGACAAAACCTGAGAAATATTGATAGAAAATATGATAACAACTTAACTTGGGCAAGGTTAAAATGAAACTATCAAGAAAGAACCCTATTTTGATTTTTGTTGCACAACAAGCATTCCAAACTAATGTTATGAAAGGCAAAACTAAAATAATTAGTGCAAATAGAAAATGATAACTCTGTAAAGAAAGATGGAATCCAGTCAAACCTCATCTGTAAATGTTCAAAGATTGTGCAGACAGATTATGAAGCAAGATATAACAAAGTTGCAAAAATCACTGGTCGCTATATAAAATTATACTCTGCCAGCATCCAAGAATTCATGAGAACATCAAGTAGAGAAAGTGTTAGAAAATGACCAAGTTAGGACCTTGTGGGATTTTTTGATCCAAACTGACAGACACCTATTTTTTAATACGCTGGACCTAACAGTAATAAAATAAAGAACTATCTGGATAATTGACATTGCAATTCTAGGGGAAGCCAGAGTTGAAGATAAATAATTGGAAAGTTAACAAAATTCAGAGATCTGGCAATAGAAATAACTTGATTATAGATTAAATGTACCTAAGTAGTCCTTTGTAAAAATTAGGGCACTGGGAACAATGTTGTGAAATTTTCATAAAATATTACAACCAACTGCAAATCTTTGAAATAACACCATCAGAGCTACAGAACATGCTGATATTGAGAACAGCATGTACATTAGACCACTATTTAACAATGCTTAGATTTTTGGTTAAAACATCGATGTGTTACATAATATCAGTTAGTGTTTTTTTAAAAAAATATCGCTTGACCATGTTTTGTATGTTCAAACAATAATAAAAATTGCAGAGTCTAATGATATCTGCAAATGTAACTCCATTGGTATGTGTTTCAGCTGCACATTGTGATAGGTTAAAAAACTTATTTAGGCATTTGCTATTATGTACTAGATGTGTGATTCAGTGAGCAATAAGAAATTACTACACTGATGTATTAAATCATGGCAATGCACAGTTGAAAATTTACACTGATGGAGTTCTGCTGCCATAATTGGTCATTTAGATTCCACCCCATGTATTGCAATAACAGATCGATATGTACAAATCTTTATTTATGTGAATCTTCTTACAATAAATAAATTGAAGTATAATCTTTGTTCTGTCACTTGAATAAGGAAATAAGTGCCAATCTTATAGTATTAATAATTGAGCACTGTCAAGTTATGACAATCCTTTCCAGGACTTTTTAGGTAGATAATATGCATTCCATTCTGGTGTGGACAGTCTAGGATTGTGCAGCTTGCCCATGGGCACAAAGGCTAGCTTTTCTCCATTGAGGCACAGTTGGGAACCTAACTCCCAACCTCTGACTCCACAGGCATATACAACTGAGCCAGATACCACCCAAGGCAATGAGATACCCAATTAGTTGCCAATCTTATATTGCTTCCAAGAATAATGAATATTTGGACCATTAAAACACAACTGAGATATCACACCAATTTTGATCAAGATAATTTCATTGGCACAACATATACTATTTTACCCTGGTAGTATATTCCATGCATCTGTCCCAAAGGGATATTCATGTGACCACAGCAAGCAAAGACTCAAAAATCTTTGGGTTAACCCTGAATATACAGTACAGTAAAACCTTGGATAATGCTAAAACTTGGTTCCACAAGTCTTGGTGTTATCCGATGTTTAGTGTTATCTGATCCATATTAAAATCCTATGGGATGCATCGGATAACGTTAAAGCTCCATAGAGATACATTGTAACTGCACAGGCTTTAGCGGTTGTTGTCCAATGCATCCCATAGGATCTTAACGTTATTTGATGCAATTCTCCCCCCAGATTACTTAATGTTATGCGATTTTAGCGTTATCCGAGGTAAATGTTATCCAAGGTATTACTGTATCTGAGGAATCTTATTTGATGGATTTTTTGATAGGCTTGAATGATGGCAAGCTAGATGCAGTTTTCATTTTGGAATCTCCAAACATTGAGAAATTCACACACTAACAAGGTATCAAAAACAACATGAGAACAGCAAAATGGCAACATGAGATTTAGTCAACAGAAGCTTTTGTTACTGCTTGTAGGGGAATGTTTCTGTACTGTGAAATTTGCAACAAATCTGGCACTTCAGTTTTTCTAAATATTCATTTTGGAAATATTTTTCTGGCCTGTAGCTCACTCCTTCAGGTGCTTTTCTTCAAATGAAACTGAAGAAAGTAAGCTACATTCCATGAAAGTTTGTTTCACATACAAGATCTTAGTCTTAAAGGTTCCACAAGACTCTTTGTTGTTTATCCTTTGTGAGTTGTCATACCTAGCAAAGGATCCAACCCTTGGTGGTGTCAGGTTTGTTTATAATGAAGCATTGGCAATTTTGTGCAAACATGTACAACTTATCTAGTCAGTAGGACATTTTGTAATCAAAGCTGAATGAAGAATTTTGAGCTAATACTTTTTCACAAGCAGCATAAATGCTGTGCTCTCAGGCACCTCTTCAAAAGATGTCATGTCAGGTTATTCTTTGGTAGGCAGAGGAAATTTTAAGCAGGAATTACAAAATATCTCACTAAATTACTCAGAGATGTCTTACCTTCAGTGTATGGATAAATGCTTATTCGGTTGACGTTTCTACAACTTGCAGAAAAAACCCCTGTGGAAAATGAGTGTCTTTTTACTGTATGAAATAAAGTGAAAACAGAATGAGAATAGAATGACTGGCTGCTTAATTGAAAACATGCTCACACCGTTTCTTATTTTTAAGAAACCATAAAACAAAGTGGTAGCTGTTATACTTCAGTTATGCAATTTGCATATGTTTCATCATTCACATTTTAAAAAATCATGCAAGTGTTAAGACTCATGTTAAATCTGGCAGAAGACAGCTTGCCACCTTACAAGCAAGGAGAAAAAAATGCTTGTTTCTAATTCTCACCCATGAGAAATGAGGATTTACGTCACTAGTCATTGATTATTAAATAAAGCTTTCAATATAGTTGTTATTCCTATTTCAGGAATTAGTCTCCATGTATACAATCCTGACAGTTGGAGGGGAATTGTGTACACAGAACCTGTTTGTACATGTAGTTCTTCACCCATTAAGCCACAATTACAAAAGCTTGTTAGTGAATCCCTACGTGTGGCTTGGTCGAGGCCTGGGACTACAACAGATTCAAGGAAGCCAGTCTTTATCAACCCAAGGCTCAGCTTGTACCTAGGAAATATATTGGCAGTGTTCAACTTGCCTCTAGAGCAGTACATTCAGTGCTGTGTACTCAAGCATAATCCTGAACCCTTGCCCCGAAGCACAGTTTATATAATGGAATTGTCATGTTTTTACATAGAGTTCTTCCGCCTGCACATTTTTAACATAATGATACTTAACAGTGCTCATTTCTCAAGTTACTGTAGTCTATAATATATCAGGCTAAGGGTCTAGTCATTACTTTGATTCATGAGATTCATTTTACTTGTAGCAAATGATGTGACTGTTATGGTGGTATGAATCAAATGCATACTGTAAAAAGGAGCAAGGTTGTGAAAGTACTGTACTTTTAAAAAAAGTTATTCTTTTGTACTCTTCTCTTGAATACTATTCCTACTATTCCATGAATTTAGAATTTTGCAAATAAGAGGTCACTGTTTTAAAGGCCAGTTCCATACATGATGACTAGAGCAGTAAGCAGAATGTCCACATTCATAACATCTCTGCCAAATGAGATAGAGGCAGACCTATTTTCAGCCCAGGTCATATATAAGCTTTTAAAAACCACTGTCATGTATTCTCCAAAGAGTTTTGGAAGCAGGGAGGATCAAATTCTTTTCTTTTTTTTAAATTAATTTTTATTAGGTAATAAAACAAAACAAATATAATAATACATGAAAACAATATGAAACATGAGAAAAAGTAACATAATCAGCAATACTACATTAAAGTCTTCACCCATAAAGTAAATATAAGTAAAAATCACTCAAACTAAGTCAAGAAAAAAGAAGAGTACAAGATCATACAATAGTATTAGTTTTCCTCCTGCTTACTAATACAAAATGTTTTCCTACACTACTTCATTTCACACCTTTATTATCACCCTTGTGCTATATACATCTTCCGGGGAATTGTAGACCCTCACAGCTTCCAAAAATCATTTTGTTCCAGTACAGGGGCCATGCCTTTCTTCTTAACCAGCACAGTCAATAAATTCTTTTCATTGATATATTGTTTCCTAATAAATTTGCAAAACAGATATGAAAATGTGAGGCTAAGGAGCTGTCAAATGCCAAATCCTCCTAACCTCCTATTATCCAGATGAAAGTTGGAGAAGTGTTGATTTCTTCCTCCTTCTTTTCCAGTAGCTTTATTATTTTTCTGCAGGCTTACCCTCCCCTTAGTCCCAGTTAGATAGAACATAACTATGCCGTCTCAAGAGCTGCTTCACTTTCCTTCTCATTCTAGTGTGTGTATGTGTGTGGTGAGCAGAGAGACTTTAGATCAATATCTCCCAAGACCCATACTCAGCAACCACTCATGTTGGTGTTATCAGAATAACTGTGATGGTTAAAGTGCTGTCATTAATAAAGGGTTCATAGGAAGGTTTGCAAGGTCTAAATCCCTTCCCTTTTTTAAGATCCACCTTCTTGGATATAGAGGAAATACATGTATGGGCAGTGGCTTAAAGGCAACAAGGTTGTCACTTATTATGTCCCAGGGAGAAAAAAGCTTTCAGCCAAAAATTAATTTGCTTACTATTCAATTCAATCACTTTAATATAGTCTACGACCAGCACAGTAAAAGGAGAGGCAATTTTTTAAAAATGCTTAAAAGGCAGTTAAAATATATTATTTAAAAAACATGTCCATTCAAAGTTAAAAGAAATAGAATAAAATCCATTTTTAAAATTAGTGCTACGGTAACTGTTAACTGAAATATAGCATTCATGGTTTGTGCCACTGAGAGGGCAGCCAGAACTGTTCTTCCAATCCTGATCGCTGTAGCACAAAACTTGGCGGTAGTGGAGGTAAAAGTGGAACTTTCATCTGATAGTAGCCAGTAAGTGTAAGTGCTGATTGATCGACCAGGATGTTTGCAGAGCAGTGAGGATATGAGTTTATCTTGGATATCACTATAGCAAGAATATATCCATAAAGCATGTTCTAGAGTTTCAGTTTCACCTTTTTCCTAGGAACAGAGTCTCTCCAGCATAGGTATCCTTCAAAACTTTGCCTCCAAAACTGGTGAAGGAAGGGCATGCTAGCAGGCTAATGTGAATGCCCTTTGATGGCTGGTCATCTCAAGTTGTGTCAGATACTGATTTGGGGAGACAATGTATCTTCAGGACTCTGGAGCCAAAAAAGTTGTTTTATAATATAACAATATGTGCTTCTATTACACAGATTTATTATCTGGTTTTGGATCTGTTATTAGCACAAAATCATAAGAATAGTCATGCTGGGTCAGAGCAAAAATTCCATCTGCTCCAACATGCCATTCATATACATTCATAAAGATGGCCCAATTTGATTTCCTTTTGTGTGTGTGTGTGTTTATTATTTTTTTATATTTTATTTTTCAAAAAAAGATGCTTTTAACATTTATTTTCCATTCTTTTTTTAAATTTTTTTATAAATACCACATACACATATCAAAAAGACATACAACAGATAACTAAATTCACCCTCATCCAACCCTTCACCTCCCATCTTTCCATATTAACGCAACATAAATCCCTACCACCCACCCTAAACCTTTCACCATTCTATCATCTTCTCCCCCCCATCCTTCCATTGAAGAACCGCCTCCGAGTGTCAAAGGGGGGGGGGGGAGACCGGGACTAGGCGAATTCATATCAATATTTGAAAGTATCAAATAAATCAACTTGCTCAAAGCTATACAGTTATTCCTTGTTCTTCCTTCCTTCTGCTTATGGCTGTCTACCCCTCTTCTTTTTATTTCTATTCTATATTTTCAACCCTTATTCCCCTTTAGCTTTCTTTAACAAAAATTCTTTATATTTCAATAATATTTTTATAAATATCCTACAACTTGTAAGACACTGGGAACAGCTAACTCTTCCTAACAATTCAGGTGTTACATTGACTTAATATTTCCTTCCATCTGTAATATCCTAAACTTCATTTTCATATTTCCAAACACACCCTTAAGCAAACCCTTTTTCATATTTCCCTTTACCTCTGCTACTATTGTATTTTTATTATAATTCATCCCTATCTTCAGCTCCTTCATCTTTTCAATACTTTATATTTCTCTCTCGTATTTATTCTAAACTACTCTCTTTTATCATTTTTGTCAGCACCTTATTTAATTCCTACCAAATCCATTGCCCATTTTTTATAGAGATTGTCGTACTTCCCCATTCTAATCAGTTATCTATCCCATTCTATACTCTATTAATATATATACCTGTATAAGGTTTCCATAACTATGTTACACTGTACTTCTTTTATTCCAGAAAATCAAAATCAAAATCAAAATTCTTTTAATCCACAAGAGAATCATGTCAAATTTTATTTCTTTAAAGTTTATTCACTATTATTGCAGTTATTTCCTATATTTGAGGATTTCTCTTTGATTTCCTTCCATTCTTCCTTTTTCATTAATATTACATGATTTTAACATATCCATGTAATCAGTTTATTCTCTTATCACTACTGTTTTCCATATCCAAAAGAATCTCAACTGTTAGAATTGTTACCTATTTTAATTCACCACCTTATCTTATAACAATTTAGTATTTAGTTTATTGTCCTTCCTCCACACTCTTTCTCTTTTTGATAAATCCTAATAAATATCCAAATATTCAGCCTCCAACTTTTTCACCTATATACCCTTTTGTATTTCCTTAATTATATAAGTAATACATCAACACACTCAATGAGGAAAATCTAGGCTTTGGCCCTACACCCCCTTACCCATAAATATTTTACATCCCATAATTTACCATCTTTATGTTTCTATTTCTTTCTTTCTTTCTTTCCCTTTCTCCTTTTTAACATATGATAACAACTCATTAATTCTTTCCCCAAATTAATATTCCTTTAAATTAAGTTTTCTTTACACACATAAATCAACCACTTCATATTGCTTTGGGAATTACGTCCATCGGTTAACTAATAATAATTTTTTCCCATAACTATATTACTCTATGCTTCTTTTCATTCAGAAAAACAAAAATCAAAATCAGAATTCTTTTGGTCCACGAGAGAAATCGTGTCACTTTTACTTTTTAAAAATTTATTTGCTAATACTGCAATTATTGCCTATATTTGACAGTTTCTCTTTGATTTCCCTCCATTCTTTTGATCCTTTTTCAATAATATGATATGATTCCAATGTATCCATGTAGTCAGTTTGCTCTCTTATCATCACTACTTTCCCTGTCCAGAAGAATCTCAACTGTTGGAATTGTTGCCAATTATAATTCACTCCCTTGTCTCTTAATAGTTTTGTAATTGGTTTAATTTCCTTCCTCCACAATCTTTCTCTTTTTGATAAATCCTGGTAAATATCCAATTGTTCACCCTCCTTCTTTCTTTCTTCCCTTTCTCCTTTTTAACATATGATAACAACTCATTAATTCTTTTCCAAAATTAATATTCCTTTAAATTAAGTTTTCTTTACACACATAAATCAAACACTTCATATTGCTTTGGGAATTACGTCCATCGGTTAACTATTAATAATTTTTTCCCATAACTATATTACTCTATACTTCTTTTCATTCAGAAAAACAAAAATCAAAATCAGATCCAACTTTGGCACCTGTGTACCTTTTTTCTTTAAATAAGCCAACAACTTTAATTTGTTTTCCAAACTTACAAATTTTACCAAAACATATCTTTTAAATGTCCCATTTCTTTTCTTTCCCAGTCTGTAAACTTCTGATATATCTTCTTGAGTAAAATTTCTCCCCATCTTCAGTTCATTCAACCATTTGATGATTCTTTCCTTTAATCTGTCAAATTTAAGTTCTGGAATATTCTTTATCAATAAATTCCTCTTTTTTGCCTCTACTTCCAACTTGTAAAGCCTCTTTTCTTGTCTATCACTTCTTTCATCTCCCTTTTTTCCTTTTCCTTGAATAATTTCAATTGATTCCTCCACAGATATTAACCTTTCCTCTGTTGCAGCAAGTTTTTCATTTGTTACTGACTTTAAATTTACCAGTCCATCCCTTAAATCCTGTTGTTCTTTCATAAAATCTTTCGTTTGTTGTTTAATATTTTTGACCTCCTCTTCTATAGATTTTGATTTTAGTTCTAATAATGCAAATTTGTCATTTATTGTTTTCATAAAATCTTCCAACAAATTCCTCAGATCTTGTTGTTTTTTCATGATATCACTCATTTCTTGCTTCCTTATCTCATTCATTTTATCCAATTTTCTCTCCATTTTATCCCAATTGTCCATTTGTTTTCCCATTGCATCCAAGCATTGTTCTTCTTCTTTTAGTTTTATTAATTTCAAATTTTCTGCCTCTGTTTTCTTCTGTTCTGTTTCTTTTTCATCTTCTAATTGTATCAAGTCCTGTTTATCCATTGTAGCAACTATTATTTCTTCCTTCCCTTTGAGTATATTATTCGTTTCTTCCATTTGTTTCCTCATTTCCTCAAAGAAGGATATAATTTGTTTATTTATTTATTATTTATTATTTATTTATTTATTTAGATTTATTACCCCGCCCTAATCAGGCAAACCTGACTCTAGGCGGCTTACAGAAATTCATAAATTAAAACCTTAAAGTTCATAAATTACTTAAAAGTCAATTAAAAAAGAATTAAACCATGAATTTACACAAATTTAAAAGATTTAAAAAGGTTAAAAGGTTTAAAAAGATTTTAAAAGTTTAAAAGAGTGAGGGAGGGGTGGCTGTCCCATCATATCAGCCACCCAACATGGGACCCCATGTTCCTGGACCCCCATACCTGCCCTGCCAGCCAGGTTTTTAGGCCCTTCCGAAAGGGCAGGAGCTCTGTCTGGAGACGTAACTCAGTTGGCAGGAGGTTCCAAAGGGCCGGGGCGGCCACGGAGAAGGCCCTCCTCCTGGTGCTAGAGAGATGCGCCTCTCTAGCCGATGGAATGATAAGAGAGCCTCTCCGATCCGCCCTGGTGGGACGGACAGATGTCCTTGGGACGATGCGGTCTCTTAAGTATCCTGGCCCACTACCATGTAGGGCTTTAAAGGTAATAACCAGCACCTTGAATTGCTTTTGAATTAATTGTTTATATTCACTAGTGTCTTTAATGTTTATATGTTTAATGTTTAAATGGCTCATTATTGCTTACCAAATTTTCCACTACTATATGTTAAATTCAAGTTGTCATTCACCACTGTTACCCTTTAATAATCAGTCTCATACCAAATCATTCTTGGTCATACATTTTAAACTTCCTTCCACTTGTATCTTCAAAAAAGAAAAAAAGAACTTGTCCTTTAAGTACAGTAAAACCTCATATAACACTAAAACCTGGTTCCACAAGTCTTCGTGTTATATGATTTTTCGTGTTATATGATCCTCTATGGGATCCATAGAGATACATTGTAACCACACAGGCTTTCGCGGTTGTTATCTGAAGCATCCCATAGGATCTTAATGTTATCTGATGCAATTCTTCCCCCCAGATTCCTTGATGTTATGCGATTTTCGTGTTATTCGATACTAATGTTATATGAGGTATTACTGTAATTCACTCCCAACCTTCTCTCGGACTCTGCACCAAGTAATTAACAGTGTTATCTTTAACCAAGTAAATCTCTTTAGTTGCCGGTCTTTAAATAAACATCATAGTCCACAACTTTTCTTACTCTTTTAGTATACTTTATCTCCAACTTCCCCTTCCAGCTGTGTCACCGGTAATCTCTATCAGCTGCAATAATCAGTCTCTCATGGCAATTCACACCAAGTCTCTTAATAGTAATCCACCATTTTTCTTCTCTCCATTTATCAAATCTTAAGTCCAACGCATTCCAAGCAAACTAAAGGTATTCAAAATATTCAGAGTTTCAAAGTTTTACTTTCAAAGTAGATTAGAGGTATTCAAAGTTTCAAAACTGTTCTCCCCTCATGCTTGTCTCTTAATACTTTTCTCCATGGCTTCAGGAGTGGGAGATTAACTGTGTTATCTTTCCTTTGGTCCAATCAATCAAACATCCTTCCAGTTGCTGAGCCTTAAACAAACATTGTAATCCAAAAAGTAGAAGCATTGTGAGATTTACAAGGGTATCTTATAAAGAGTTCACCAGCTTAAACATTCCATCCATTTCTTGCCTTTTTACATGTGAGCCTGTCTTATTCATTATCTTCGTCTACGGCATCTTTCAGCTTTTTCACTTCTCATCACCGTCCTAAGTTCTCATTCCCTCTGAAATTTTTCACCATCATCACTCCTGAAATCTCTCAACTGTCATTTCCTCTGATTTATCGCTGAAAGCCTCCTTTTTTCACCTTTTCCAAAACATTCATCAGGCAGCCTGTTTAAGGTGTGTATTACTCCTTCACCATTTTGTCCCGGTCCCCAATTTGATTTCTATGGGAAGCTCACAATGAGGGCATGGATGCTTCTGCAGACTGTGTCTTAATGTTCTACAACAAATGATATGCAAATGTTTTGAAATATAGTAGTAGATCACTCATAGCTCAGAACACAATGGGTGTTCAGTGATGGGCATCAGCAGGTTCGCACCAGTTTGCCAGAACCACTAGCAGGAATTCTGGCTGGCCCTGCCCATCCAAGTTTTGAAATAAAGTGGTCCTAATTTGGATGCAATGCAGGGCTTTCCCCTGGCTACACCTACCATACCACGCCCACAGTGTGGTAGTAAAAAATTTTTGGAGTCCACCACTGGGTTTATTCAATACCTGTTTAAAGTAGTGTAAGTTGATAGCAGGCACCACATCTTGTAGCAGTGAATTCAGGCACTTACCCACATAGTTTGTGAAGAAGTACCTCCTTTTATCTCCCAAATATTGCACAAGTCCACTTCAATGGATATGCAGACTTCTAGAATGATATTTAGAGAGGTGCCCCCATTTATTAGTTCATCTTTGTACATCCATAATTGCATACCCTCCTTTACTTACTGTACCTAGGACATTCATTTAATTACTCAAATATAATTAATCATTTCTTTCCTTTGAATCTCACTGGAGAAATAAAATATAGAACATTTAGAAATCATATTTGTTTATTGTAATTTTTAAAACAATAATCTTATTTCCCCCCCCCCAGAAAATACAAATTTTATCAAAGTAATTCTGTCTTTCCAATTAAATTTGGCTCATCTAATTAAGCCCATTTTAGTTCTTCCTCTAGACATCCATAGGTAACCATATAAAGGCTTTCACAAATTGGGAGCAGCCTTCATCCCTAAATATCTGATTAATATAATTGTGAAATTATTTATTGTTAAGGTCTCAGATTTAACAATTTTTGAATGTCCAAAGCAGATCCCATTAGCCATTGGAATTCCCGTTCTACTGCTTCCAGTGTCCATTTTGACATGCTAATAGTTTTCAAGCAAAGAGAATGCATCTAAAAGATGTTCTGAAATGCAGGAATACAGCATAAAGCCTCATGATATCTATTTTAGGCATAATTCTGGCTGAAAATTAAAAGGCAGCCTTATTTGCCCTACAGCTGTCTTTGAAAAAGATATGAAGAGTGGAAGGAAGGGAAGGAAGACATTTAAATTATTCCCATTTCTTTAAATGCCAGTTGCAAGTCTGCATAGCGCTTACTTCTTTTGCCTGTAGCATGCAACATAAATCTAAGCCCTCTGGCTACAATGTCTTCACAGCAAGTTCCCCATGCATCTGAAATCATCAATGTAAACTCATTTATTTTTACTCATGCAACATAGAATTGGACAAAAAACTAATGAATAAGCATGGGGAAAAGTGGTAAAATGGATATTAAGTTTAGGAATTTTTTATACACAATTTTATTACTTGCCTCAATTTGCCTCTGGCTTACAACAACACTGTCATTGTGATATCTTGGAAAAGTCCTATCTTCAACATTGCTGCTCACCTCTTGTACGCTGAAGCCTTTGATGCTTTAGAGACATAATCCATCTCATATTTGGTTTTCCACATTGCTTCTTTAGTCTTTCCCAGCATTATTTCTCTCTCTCTCTCTCTCAGAGAATCTTGCCTTCTCAAAATGTGCCCAAAGTTGGGAAGTCTCAGTTTTGTAATTTTTAACTCCAGATATACTTCAGGCTTGATTTCCTCTATGACCCACATGTTCATTTTTCTGGCAATCTAGTACAGGGTTCAGCAAATGTGGCTCTCCAGGTATTACCAGAAGCCCAAGTCAGTACACCTGCTAATCAGGGCTTTTTGGAATTGAAGTCCAAGAACATCTGTAGAGTCATGTTTGCTGACCCCTGATCTTGAATATCAGCAAAACTATAAGTTGTTTCATGTCATTGCTGCTTTATTCAGTAAGATGGTATCATCTGCATATCTTATATAATTAATGTTCTACAAGTTTTCACTGCCCATTCATCTGAATCTAGTCAGGCTTTCCATATGACATGTTCTGCATATAGATTGAACAGATAAGGGAATAAAATGCAGTCTTTTCTGACATCTTTGACTATAGGATATCACTCTGTCTCTCCATATTCTGACCTAAAAGTAACTTCTTGCCTCCAATATAAGTTATGCACCACAACAATCAAATGGTGCAACATGCCATATCTTTCAGAATAACCCATAGCTTCTCATGATTTACACAATAAAGAGCTTTGCTCTAGTCTAAAAATCACAGACTGATCTTCTGAAATTCTTCGATGCACTCCACTATCCAATGGATATTTGCAATATGATCTCTAGTGTCACTTCCTTTTAAGAATCTAGCATGAATATACATTTCTCATGTCATTGACCCAGCAGCTTGGGAAGTGTCAGGAATTTTAGGGACAACCAGGCTAGGATAAAAACAATACTGCATTGAAAATTCATCCCATCACAATTTTTGTGACTCTCATGTTATATGACAGAAAGAAACATCCTTGATTGATTGATTGATTGATTGATTGATTGATTGATTGATGGTCATATTTTTATGCCACCCTCCTCGCGAATGACTCAAGGTGGCTAACATAGCATTAAAAACAAACAATTAAAACACAGTCCAACAATAAAACCTCAACATGACCTTGACCAATATCAATTTATTTTTTTTAAAAAAAAAAAAATAAAGTTAAAAACCAAATTAAAATAAGACAATTAAAAGATTAAGAAAAGAGAGAGGGGAGAAATCAGATAAGCCAGCATTTCAAAGCAGAAAGAGTTTGGGAGGAGGCTAAAGATAGATTTGATTTGTCTTGTCTTGCCTTTTCCCTACAGTTTCTGTGACAGACAGCAGACCACATACCTTCTCATGCTTCACTTAAAATTCTTGGGAAAGATGTCATAAGATCACTCCTTCCCTGGTGCTTTTTCACAGCTGGAAGTGTGGGCAACTAGAGACGTTAGAGAATGATGGTGATCTCTGTAATAGAAAGAAGACAAATAAAAATGTATCACCTTCAACCACCTTGTAATGCTACAGCTGAAAAATGTAATCAAAAGAAAATTCTAAAAGGTCCTGCAAATGCAGTGAAAAAGTAGACTCTGTTTTCAAGAGAAAGTAAAACTCTTGAGGACTTGGATGATAAATTATGCCACCCCAATATCATTTCCTTTTTCTGAGAGCTAATTCCTAGCATTTCCTAGAATTACTAATAAACGTACTACCAGTGGCATTGCATAGCGGGGTAGGGGGGCAGCTGGCTCCGGGTGGCACATTTTGGGCTATGTGTGTTATTGGACTACAATTTCCAGAAGCCCTAGCGGGAGCGGGTGCCAGCATCCACCAGGGGCGGCAAATTTGGCTTCAGCCCCGGCCAGCTGAAATCCACACAACATTACTGTGTAGTACACTTAGAAACCCAGAATAGCTTTATTAATGGACTTTGGAGATAGTACCTTAAAAAGAAAAAAAAAATGATTATAACAATAGTGACAGTCATGAGCCTACTCATTGTTAAAAGATGAAAAATAGAGTGTGAATTTGTGCTGAATGATTGGTATAAAGAACTATGGAACATTGCAATAAAATATAGTATGACATGTGAATTAAAGTTAAAGAAGGGACTAACAAAAAGAAACAACTTTAAAGAGATATTGAGGGAATTTATTGAACATGTCTTAATTAAATTGAAAGGAATAAAAGTGGGACAGGAATACATCCCCACCGAAAATGGGGGTAAATATATAGAATATGGTTAATAAACATAATAAATTGACTATAAACTGAAGGTATAATGTCCCATACAGGATTATAATTTTTAAAATATTAAATTTATATATTTGTTTTTGTTAATGGGTTATGGTGATGTTGTTTTTTGTATTGTGCTACCAACTTCTCTTCCCACAAAAGGAATAATTTCAAAAGGGTCTTTGTGTATAACTCATGCTCAGTGGGTTAAAGAACCTGCTTGCAGTACCAGGGGTGGATTTTGATTCCTCACTATGTCTTCTACATAGACCTAGTATACCACCAGGACAAGAGGCTGTTGATACCTAGAAAATCTAGTAAGAGTTGTCATACATTGTAATGTCACAATTTTACACAATATAATGGAAGGATGCATATTTTAAAATGGTGTGATTTTGAAATGGAAAACATTGGGATAGAGTTAGGTCAGTGTCTCAGGCCTGACCATGCCCCCCAGAAGTAGAAGCGGGAACATTTATGGCTGACATATATGCATCCACTTCCATGTTTACACCAGCCATGGGAGCATCTGCACATGTGCAGGCATTTTTTACAGATGACATAAATGCATCCGCTTCAACTTCTGGGTGTGGTGGAGACAGGCTGGATGGGATGGTGTTGGTGGCCGGGACCGACCCTTGGGCCATAGGTTGGGAACCCCTGACTTAGATTATGCCCATCAAATTTATAAAGACATTTGTGAATTTAGGAAATTTGTTATGAATGAATGTGCAGACTTACATTAATAAAATAAAATCCAGCTATCTACCATGGTCAAATTCAGCAGAGAAAACTGTACATAGATGCTAGCCAGAACCCATATATAGATTAGAGACTTTTCAGGATATTAATAAAAGATGTTTAAAAAGTTTGATACATTTTGGGCTTTGTGAACTGACAAGCTGAAAATGTTCCCCTTTCCCCCTAATTTGTAAATATTTAATTTCAAGTTCTTTCCATGAAACTCATTGAAGAAAAGTGTGAACTCTGGAAAGTTTCATTTGGTGGTATATTAGTCAGGAGTTGGACAAGCTTCTGCTTTGTATGATCATCCATCCATCCATCCACCCATCCATTCTCAGAGCAGGAAGATTGAGATAAAGGGCTGGTTGGCCAAAATAAATACTTAGTGATCCCGTTTGAATGGAAGGGCAATACATTTTCTAGGACTGTAAGAAGTTGAAAAGAGTTTCCACATCTGGGCTGAGGAATCTTTGATTATACAAACTTTAGTTTCAGAAACTTTAACTAGCATAGCCAAAAGTAGTACTTATGGAACTTGTATTTGAAACCATCTGGATAAGCAAAGGTCTCAATTTCTGCTCCAGATATGTTTAAAAGGAAGAAGTAAACAACTCAAAATAATGTTCCTTTATTTCAGTTTCTAAATTTATGTCAGTATACAGCATTGCAGTTGAATAATCATCAAAATGATTACTACCACTGTGGCTAAGGAATGCCTAAGTTATTAGATCTATGTAAATTTTTATACAAAATATCCTGTTCCACATCTTGTAGAATAATTTGCAGAGCATAATTTGACTATCCACTGGAGTGTTTGCTTTTCCAAATGCTGAGATCCATTTTTTCCCAGTGTAAGTGCATCAAAATAAGTACAGAAAATGCACTTTTAAATATTTATACTGAAGGCATATCTGCTCTGCCATTATTTCAGTTCAACACTTATTTCACTGCTGAGGCTTCAATTTAAGGAATATCTGACTATGTAGTTTTATGAGCTACTTAAACTCTCTTGTCTTCCCTACCCAAATAAAATAGCCAAGGTGCCCTGAGAAGCAGGTTTGAGGATTAAATTAGTTTAATTCCACAGCGCAGATGGCATATAAAGCTTGTGTGTGTTTTAGTAATTACTCATCAAATTTAATTATTAGGAAAGAAAACATATGAGAGTGGCACATGCACATTGGGGTAAAGTTCCATACATGGAAGAAGTTAGAAACAGACAGATTTTCTTCAGCTGACTGCTTTTCCTTCTTATGTTTTCAAGCCCTTTATGTCTAATTTTGTGAATAGGTACTATTGTCAATGAAACTACACAGAATATGGAATTAATCAATGATTCTACTATATTTTGCTAAGTGAGTAATGCCTTCTATGGTGCTGCATGCTTCTGCATGTGTGTATGAGTGCTTAATGCACATTGAATTTCAGTACTGATTTCTTATAGATTTCAAAATTTCATTACAGTGAAGACAGGTTGTAATGGCTCAGATTTAAGATGTGACTAAATGTGATTAGCCATGTTAATGCCTCACACTTGACATAAAATTTGATAACAAATTCTTTTTCATTGTAATAGAATTCCAAGTTTGTCTTCTATCCCTTTTTCGTACTAAGTAAGTGTGATATGGAGGGTCCTGGAATAATAAACATGATAGAATGAATATATAACTCTTTTTTTTTTACTCCTATAGCAGATTGTTTTAAAAACATGCATCAGCAGGAGTGGCATAGTCAATCATGTATTTCCAAGTTTTAAATTCCTGAAGCACATCCGTTTGCTTGCTATCTGGTAATCATTTGCTATGAATGACTATCAGAGAGAATGTGATGTTTATAATATCAGTTTGAACATGAAGAGGAATGAATTTGAATGAAAATGTTCAGTATATGGATGATGTACTATTGTGTGTTGACTGATAAACAAAATCATGAAGAAAAATATTAAGGGGGGCAGATGTTTGATGGATGATCTAGGCCACTGGTGGTTAACCTTAGCACTTCAGCTGTTCTTGACCTTCAATTCTCAGAAGCCCTGATCAGCAGGAGTGCTGACTTGGACCTTGAGGAATTGAAGTCCAAGAACTCCTGGAGTGCCAAGGTTCACCATCACTGATTTAGCCCATAGAAGTCCACAGAAGATCCAGGAGATGGGAACACTGATGACTAGCTAACAATCACATAGCTGAATGAGGTTGAAAAGTGAAGAGATAATTGAAGGAACTAGAATGGATACATCTGAGATGAGAACTTGAAGAAGTCACTTTTCTTTCAATCAACTCTCCCAGAATTCCTTACCCAGGACAAAGTTGTAATGTTTCCATGTTCTGCTTCTGACTGAAGATAGAATCTATCTGACAGATAATTGTGTTTTCATGCTTTTTTGCTTAAATAAAACTCTACAGATATGAAAAAGAGAATAGGGTCCACTACTTCTTCATGTGCCAGTATGTGTGTGTGTGTGTCTCTATATAAAGGTAAAGGTTTCCCTTGCTCAAAAGCCAATCGTATCCGACTCTAGGGGTCAGTACTCATCTCTGTTTCAAAGCCGAAGAGCCAGTGCTGTCTGCTTCTGCAGACATTTCCATGGTCATGTGGCAGGCAGAGCACACGGAATGCTGTTACCTTCCCACTGAAGTGGTCCCTATTTATCTACTGGCAATCTCTTGCTTTCGAACTGCTAGGTTGGCAGGAGTGTCTCTATATACATAGGTGTTTTTAATTGTTAAAGAATAATCAAAAGTAGAAAGGCCCATTTATAGTCTGAAGCTTTATAGTGTCTAGACCACCTCATTTCATCTTCATTTTGCTGTATATCTACTATATCAGCTTGGAGTGAATTTCTTATTTGGATTTTGTTGCCCTTTCCTGGCATAAGTTTACTGTGGATTCATAGTATGGTTCTAGTGTATAAACAAAAATGACTCAGTCTCCACAGTTGATGGTGGAGGGATATCACTGTTTCTGCATTTGTTATTACAGCCACTGATTCCCTCCCCACTGAAAAATAAAAAGGCAGGACACAATTTCTATGGTGTAAAATCTCAGGCCACATTTATTGAGAATTTCTCCCCTAAACCCCTAAATCTGCAGAGTAGTGCTTATCTGGTACTGGAGCTGGAGAGGCTATTCCACCCCTCTTTGTCCCAGACAAACAAGTCCCTAGTCCCCATCCAGTGCTGGTCCTTTCCAGCTACTGACATCCTGGCTGAATTAGGGAGAATTATGTGTTTCCAATTCTGTTCCCAGGAATGGATATTACACATATCACATGTCTGCCTCATGCCAAGTCCTGCATGCCCAACTGATTCTCATGTATCATGCCAAGCCCACTTTGTCTAATGATGCCTTGTGGGAATTACTGCAACCACCCTAACACAGCACTACCCACCAACTAATGTGAGCTATCTAAAATGGTCCACTTAACAACACCACAATGTCCCACATTGCCAGAATGTGATAGGTGAAAAGCAGTCTAGCCCTACTAGCCAATCAAAAAGATGAGCCCAATAATTCCTATCTGGCCCCAAAATGTGACCCCAAGAAGCACTCTAGCTTTAGAGCAGGCTGGCAGACAGGCAGAAAAAGGGAAATAGGCCACATACATGGTGAGGACAGGCATAAGTAGCCTCTCACCACAACCTATGCACCAAGGCAGTGACAAAATTCATTCACTGCAATTTTGCCCTCTTTAAGAACAGATTGAAGTGATTGTCCTAAGAATTCTCATGTCATGTTTCTTGCAATCCCCACTTAAGTGTACTTCTTGATGTGACTTTTATTATGCTCTTGCTATCTTATTTTATGGGATAAAGGGGAGAAAAACATTTATTTTTTAAGGATTATGTACCTATGTATTCACAAACCCAGCTGTGATTTGAATCCTAAAGAAGACCGAGTTAATGTTGTCTTCAACCAGTGTTATGTTCTAGTATCCAGATCAATTGCTTTTTACTTCCTGAGGCACAAAACAAACAAAAAGCTATGCATATGTTCACCATTATTCTTGATTATCCAGCATGTAGGATGGGGCAGGAGTGAGGAGAAGAGACTGGAATGGAAAGAAGGATATAGCACTGAATTATAGCTTCATAACATAGAGTGTCTGTTATGTAATACAGATTGCATTTCATTTGCATCCCTTATGAATATATTTATGGTGCTGAAAGCTGATTGCCCAAGTTTTCCGAGTCTTTTGAGGCACTTAGTCAGAGTTCTCCAAAGTTTGCAAGCATATTGCTTTTGACAGTCAGGAGAACATTAATTACCCTGTGTACATTTAAAAAATGAGTTTTATGACATGTGTGCTTTTCTAGTGTACATATTTCAGCAATCGGTGTAATTGCTTTGCAATTCCAAAAGACGCACACGTGATGACAAATTCAATTTAGAGGGATGCTGCTACATTCCCTCCTCTCCCCCCCTCTCTATTCCCTACATATCATCAACTCTGACATACTGTATTAGATAGTCAAACCATAAGAAACTGCTTGTTCTCCTAACCACCGTAGCAAGGATTGCAAAACATGCTGCATACCGCATATCATAGAGAAAAATTGTTCTGTAATCTATTTTATCCAATACAGACAATATGCAAATAGATCCCAACTGTGCTTATAATCCATGGTAATATAACACTAGAAAACCAGTGGATGTGTGTTCCTTTTTCACCCCATTCTTCTATTCTCAGGAATCTTCAACTCTTCCAAAACATTGTGATAATCTGCCTGCCTGCCTGCCTGCTCTGTTGGTTATTTATCAGACCTGACAAGTGGTGACTGCATAATCACTTTCCTGTAATTCTGCACCAATTTCCTGAAGGTATAAATGTGCAAGGCACTTAAACATTAGAACTCACAGTTGCCTTCATTGATTTGAGGTTCACTGACCTCTAAGTAAATACCAATGTGAATACTGTTCCTCCTCTCTTTTTTTCCCAAAGCATGAGAGTTGTTTATACACTATAGCCCATGATAGAATGCGTAATGAATAGAAGGGAGAAAAACATTTCTACATTACAAATTAACAATCTTTCTGTGTATCTTAGAGCTTCAGCTGGCTTCAAGCAAAGCTCTTCTGCTGGTGACTTTAAACAATGAGGTTGTTTAAGTGGAAGTTAAATGGGACACAGCATTGCACACTAATAGGATTCAGGCTCTTCATTAGTCTTTGTTTGTTTTTTAGTTTAACATTGAATTTTTTGAGGTCATCATTGTTTTATTCTTTTGCCCTTCACTAGAAGGCCCAAACTGTCAGGATTTGTAGGACTGGAGCTTCATCCTGCTGTAGCTGCTCTCTCCCAGCACTGTGGATTTTGAAATAGGGAAGGCTCTAAAAATTTCCCCAAGTCAGCGATCCACATTGCCAAAGGCTGCTGCAGCGATGGGACCGAGCCAGAGGATCCTTGGAGCAGAGGAGGCAAAGCATGATTGCCACTCCTGCCACTGCTGATGTCAAAACAGTTAGCAGTGGGAACAGACCTCCTCCGGCCCCTGCAGCTGTGTCTTGGGGGCAGAACCGGCCCATAGCAAAAAAAGTTTGGGCACCACTGGTTTATATATTGTGGGTCTCCAGTTCTTATCAGTCATAATCAACTTGGACAATGATGAGGAGTGACAAAGATAATAGAAGATCACGAGTTCCCTACCTCTGTCTCAACAATATTTCACATTTCCCCACAAAAAAAAATTGCTTTTAAGAAACACCTGTCAACCAAACTCCATGCCAAGTAGGCCATTATATGTTTATACCTCGGTATGCTCCATACATTAATCACCATATAAATGAAATTTTATTTATTTATTTATTTATTAGTCAAACTTATTCATCGCCCTCCTCACTAAAGTGACCCAGGGCGATTTACAACAAAAAACATCAATAACAGCTAAAACCAATTTAAAATTATCAAGTTAAAAGATTAAAACTAGCTAAAACAGATTAAAAGACTAAAAAGTAAACTAAAATTAAAATTCATATATGAATATAAGTGTTCCTAGGGCAACTGTATTAACATACAGTTCAGAATCGCTCAGATTCGCTTGAAGTTTAATCCCGGCGTGGAAGAGACAGAGCTGGGGTTGACCAGAGTACAGTCTGGCCATGTTATCTGGGATCAGTTCGATCCAGTTGGCCCTGAGGAAGTGGACAGGCTTCTTGGATCTGTTCGCGCCACTGCCTGTGAATTGGATCCATGCCCTGCCTGGCTAGTCAAGGCATCTAAGGCTGTGGCAGGCGGTTGGGTCGAGGCAATTATAAATTCATCTCTGCAGGAGGGGCTTTTTCCAGCACCCTTAAAACATGCTTTGGTGCGTCCCCTCCTGAAAAAGCCATCCCTCGACCCTACGGTACTTACCAACTACCGACCTGTATCCAACCTACCCTTTTTGGGTAAGGTCTTGGAGAAGGCAGTGGCGTGGCAGCTACAGGAAGTCCTGGATGAAGCGGATTATCTGGACCCTTTCCAGTCAGGATTCAGGCCCGGATATGGTACTGAAACTGCATTGGTCGCATTGGTGGATGATCTCTGGCGAGAACGAGATGGAGGTCATCCATCCGTCCTGGCTCTTCTTGACCTCTCAGCGGCTTTCGATACTGTCGACCACGGTATCCTTCTGGGAAGGCTCCAAGGATTGGGGATCCAGGGCACTGTGCTGGCCTGGTTCTCTTCATTTCTGAGGGGCCGGACCCAGTCGGTGTGGCTGGAAGGCGAGAGGTCCAGCCCTAGGCCCCTGCAATATGGGGTGCCTCAGGGCTCGGTACTCTCGCCTCTCCTATTTAACATCTACATGAAGCCACTGGGTGAGATCATCCGTTCCCACGGGGTGAGGTATCACCAATATGCAGATGACACCCAGCTGTATATCTCAGCCCGTGGAGATCCAATTGATGCAGTGGAAGTCCTATCCAGGTGCCTGGAGGCTGTCAGGGTCTGGATGGGGGACAACGGGCTACAACTGAATCCCGGCAAGACTGAGTGGCTATGGGTAAGGGGTCCTGCGCTATCTCGGGAGTTACCATCTTTGGTTCTGGATGGGGCAGTTTTGCCCCAAACAGACCTGGTGCGTAATCTGGGGGTCCTCTTGGACTCACGACTACTGCTCGAGGAGCAGGTGGCAGCCGTGGCCAGGAGGGCTTTTGCACAACTTCGTGTAATACGCCAGCTACGCCCACTCCTAGACCGGGATTCCTTGCTCATGATCACACATGCTTTGGTCACCTCCAGACTTGATTACTGTAATGCGCTCTACATGGGGCTGCCCTTGGTGACCATTCGGAGGCTGCAGCTGGTCCAGAATGCGGCTGCTCGGGTAGTGATGGGGTGCGGGCGTTATGCTCGTGCCTCACCACTGCTTCGGGAGCTGCACTGGTTGCCAGTATGTCTCCGGGTGCAATTCAAGGTGCTGGTTATTACCTTTAAAGCCCTACATGGTAGTGGGCCAGGATACTTAAGAGACCGCATCGTCCCAAGGACATCTATCCGTCCCACCAGGGCGGATCGGAGAGGCTCTCTTATCATTCCATCGGCTAGAGAGGTGCATCTCTCTAGCACCAGGAGGAGGGCCTTCTCCGTGGCCGCCCCGGCCCTTTGGAACCTCCTGCCAACTGAGTTACGTCTCCAGACAGAGCTCCTGCCCTTTCGGAAGGGCCTAAAAACCTGGCTGGCAGGGCAGGTATGGGGGTCCAGGAACATGGGGTCCCATGTTGGGTGGCTGATATGATGGGACAGCCACCCCTCCCTCACTCTTTTAAACTTTTAAAATCTTTTTAAACCTTTTAACCTTTTTAAATCTTTTAAATTTGTGTAAATTCATGGTTTAATTCTTTTTTAATTGACTTTTAAGTAATTTATGAACTTTAAGGTTTTAATTTATGAATTTCTGTAAGCCGCCTAGAGTCAGGTTCGCCTGATTAGGGCGGGGTAATAAATCTAAATAAATAAATAAATAAATAAATACTGTACTTCAAGTATCTCTGTGGGATAAAACATAGGAAGTTCTAAAATAGGAAAAATTCCTCTAGCTTATTTAATTCAATTGCATTCATGCATTGTCATCCTAAATTTTAATAACTTCCTTTAATATTATGGTGTTCAGCATGAGCAATCTTGACATGAACACTATACACTAAAACTTTTACCATATTTCTAGGAATTGCATAGATAATAAATAGCAATTTGCTTGATAAAAATAATTCAGCATTAAAACAAGTTTTATGTATTACCAGTCTTGAACACTCAGGCTACAAGTTGCATTGATTTTAATGTTCAACAGTAAAAATAAGTGTATAGGGTTGCACAGTGGTCAAAATAAGGTTCAGTGCTACAAAGTTGGCTCATAATTAAAAAAACTGGTATTGAATTAGTAAAACAATACTTCTGGATATTAACTTGCTAGATGCTGTTGGTTTCTTACTACTTATGTAGCAAGTTCCTATACATATCAAGGAAGAAAAGGAACCCCAGGCTAATGATGTTGGAAAACTTAAAATGGAAGATCAATAGAGAAAAAGAAAGGATAAAATATTATTGCACATTAGAGGCTAACAGATCTATGATAAGTCTGAGCTGTCATGAATCAACATCTGGAGGACCACAGACTACCTACTCTGATTTCAAAAAGATCACATTTTCCCTCAGATGGTTTTAGAAAACACCAGTCAACTCAGCAATATGTTAGTAGGACAGGGTGACTTCTCAAACATCATTAATTCCCAAACGTTCATCACATGTAAAGCAAAAGAGACTGCATCTGCATAGGAACAGAATTCTTTCTAAGCCAACTGCATAAACATACCTGAGTTGTCTCTGTAAGATTTTGCTCCATAATCTATTAATTTTACACTGAAATAAATTTGTGGATCTTTCAAGTGCTATAAAATTTTATCCTCCCCACTTCCTTTATCCCCCTTTTTCCTTTAATTTTCCAATATGCTAAAGTAGACTTGTTGTTGTTCAGTCGCACAGTCGATTCCAACCCTTTGCGACCCCATGGACAACTGTCTGCCAGGCACTTCTGTCCTCCACCATCATCCTCATCTCGCTCAGCTTTGTGCCCATTGTGTCTACAATACCATCTAGCCATCTCATTTTTGGCTGTCCCCTTCTTCTTTTGCCCTCCACCCTTCCCAGTATCAAGGCTTTCTCAAGCAAATCCTCTCTTCTCATTTGATGTCCAAAGTACTTTAGCTTCATCTTTACTATTTGACCTTCTAAGGAGCAGTCAAGGTTAATTTCTTCATACATTGCCCCCGGAAATACCATTGCTTTCATTATATGAATTTTTGTTTGCAATGTAATGTCTCTACTTTTCACTATGTTCCCCAGATTTCTCATAGCTTGCCTCCCAAGAATCAGTCACCTTTTTATTTCATGGCTGCAATCTCCATCTGCAGTGAGCTTTGATCCTAAGAAAGTAAAATCTGTCACTGCTTGTACTTCTTCCCCATCTATTTTCCAGGGACTGACAGGGCATGTTGCCATGATCTTTGTTTTCTTTATATTGAGTCTCAAACCAGCTTTTTCACTTTCTTCTTTCAACCTAATCAGGAGCTTCTTTAGGTCCTCCTCACTTTCTGTCATTAGGGTGGTATCATCTGCATATCTCAAATTATTGATGTTTCTCCCAGCAATTTTGATCCCAAATTGTGATTCCTCCATCCCTGCATTGCACATTATGTGCTCTGTGTATAAGTTGAATAAGCAGGGTGACAAAATGCAGCCTTGTCTTACTCCTTTTCCTATTCCAAACCACTCTGTCATGGTAATATCCTTGGAAATTGCCACAAAACTAAGGAAAACACTATATAAAATGATGATTTTTTTTACCTGTTTCTAACAGTTACCCTATTAAGTTAAGATAAAGGTAAAGGTTGTCTTTGCTTGAAAGCCAGTCATATCTGTCTCTAGGGTTCAATGCTCATCTTTTGTTATAGCCAAAGAGCCAGCACTGCCTGCATCTGCAGAAGTTTCTGTGGACATGTGGCAGGCATGCCTGAACATCGGCATGCACAGAATGCTATTTATCTGTGGTCCCTATTTATCTACTCAAAATGTCTTGATTTTGAACTGCTAGGTTGGCACGAGCTGGGGCAAAGGTGGGAGCTCACTCCATCATGCAGTACCCGGGAATGAAACTCCAACCTTCCAGTCAGCAATTTTAGCATCTTAACCACTTGAGCCTATTAAAGCACCCTATAAATATTTTGCTTAGCTTTGTGCTAACATCTCATTGTATATTAATTGTTATCTATATTGATTGAATGCCAAATTCAAAAATAAAATTACACTCCAGCTCTAGTGGGTTGATCAAAACGCAATGGGCAGATCTTCCCTCTCTCCTATTCAGAAAACAATCACATCAGTACAGACCATAAAAGTCTGCAATTACACAAACTAGGCACATTTCAGGGTGACCAGAATATGTGCTGGACTGAGATTTACAATTACAAACATCTTTGAAGAACACAATCAAGATAACTTGTTTTTCCCAGAGTTAATAGTGCTGGCAGTACTATAGCTACATTCATCCTTGTGTACTCACTAATGTGCCCCATCTGAACACAGGGAATTAGAGAGCAAATGCCTGTGGCCACCACCATAAATGTTGTCTTCTTCCCAGGTGGCCTTTGGATATCAAGGCTCTGAGGGATGCATGGCTGGTCACACTATCTTGGATTGCCAGTGTCCCTCTTTAAATTCCCCTGCAATCCCTCTCCAGCAGTAGATAGCTAAACAGTGATGGCAAACCTTTTAGAGACCAAGTGCCGAAATAGAGTGGCAGGGCAAACTCTGTACTGGGTGAAGGAAGCAAACACTCCCATTGGGCTGCTGGGCAGAGAGGTGGAGCAAACTCTGTGATGGGGAAAGGAGGAAGCACTCCCATAGGCTATTAGGCAGGGGTGTGTAGTGGACTCTGTGTTGGGGGAAGGTTGTAAAACTATTAGGTTTACCACCACTGGCTTATAATATCTGTGATCAGTTCACAGCAGAAAGGTGCAACTTACATATAGGAGAGGAAATCTATTGTGAGTGACAATCACCCCTATTCCAGGCAAGTAACCCCCTCCCTTTCTTTATAGTGGGAGTGAGAAGCAGGTGGAACTGAAGGAGATATCTCTAGCTCAGGAATGCTGACAAGTTATCCAGAGTGGAAATCAAAGGGCTCTCTCCCTACTCTATGGGATTTGTGTCCAAGAAGGTAAATATCCCTTGTTGGTTACCAGTTTTCATGGTTACTCAATAACAACTGGGATTGTGGAGGTCGATGACAGGTGGGTCATCCAATTAATGGATCTGATCGTCATTCTACACCTATATTGTGCTATTGTAGCCAACCCAAGCAGTAGCCTTTTTATACATACTATTTATCTTTTTCTAATAAAGCTGTTAATTTTAACAATGCATGTGTGTGCCTTGGTGGGATCAAAGCCAGGGGCATCCTGGTATATCTCTCATGGGTCCACAATTTTATTTAGTTAAACTTTCATTTACTTTTAGTCCAAGTCATGGATGATAATAGAAGAAAAGAGAGTGAGAGTTCTAAGAAAAACAAAACAAGCACAAGTGGAGTTTTTAAGGCCCTGGGCAACTGCGTGCAAATTCATGAGCTTGTCTAACAAAGTGCTAAGAAACACTCAAACCAGATCAGTTCATAACATTTAGAAAGGTCATTTGTACATTTTCTGTTAGCAATCCTTCCATTTCCCTTCTAACACCCACCTCTATTCATCTATAATCTCATGACCTTTTCAGCCTATATGATTAGAAAATATTACCATTTGGAGAAGGGGATAATGTTTGATTCCTGTTCCATCCAAATATCCCAAGCTATACAAATCTGTACTCTGAATCAAACATTTTGGTCATTTGGTGAAGCCATTTTAGACCAGTAATAATGATATACATATACATATACATATACATATACATATACATATACATATACATATACATATACATATACATATACATATACATATACATATACATATACATATACATATACATATACATATACATTTAAAATGACAATTCTTTCATTTACCAGGTGGGCTGCCTTTATTTCCCCTATGTTTTTGGCACTTTTCAAAGATAGCTCTGGAAAAACAAAAGTATAAAACTCATTAGGACAGTACTAATAGATAACAATCAATAGCCAAAAAAATTTAGTACAGAGGAAAATAAAATAAGAATAAAAGCCATCCAGATACAAATCTCCAGCTAAAAGGATACAAACATTCCTACTGAAAGACAGACTGAAGTGAGCAAGTCATAAAGCAGGTGTGTGAAATTGCTGCCCCTGAAAACTGTTAGACTACAACTCCCATGACGTATTGACCTTAACCAGTGTGAATATTGCTGAAAAGGCTGCATTCTTCCTGGATGCCAAAGCAGAAGCAAGTTGCTCTGAACCCAAAACAAATGCTTTGACTTGTACAGGCAGCCAACACAGCAATGACAAAATTGGTATGTTGTTCAGTCGCACAGTCAATTCCGACCCTCTGTGACCCATGGACCACTGTCTGCCAGGCACTTCTGTCCTCCACCATCCTCCTCAACTCACTCAGTTCTGTGCCCATTGTGTCTACAATGCCATCTAGCCATCTCATTTTTGGCTGTCCCCTTCTTTTGCCCTCCACCTTTCCCAGCATCAAGGTTTTCTCAAGTGAATCCTCTCTTCTCATTTGATGTCCAAAGTACTTTAGCTTCATCTTTACTATTTGACCTTCTAAGGAGCAGTCAAGGTTAATTTCTTCTAAGATTGACCTATCTGTTCTCCTCGCTGTCCAAGGGACTCTCAAAACTCTCCTCCAACACCACATCACAAAGGCATCTATTCTTCTGCACTCAGCTTTCCTAATGGTCCAGATCTCACAACCATACATTGCCATCAGGAATACCATTGCTTTGACTAGACAAATCTTTGTTTGCAATGTAATGTCTCTACTTTTCACTATGTCCCCCAGGTTTCTCATCACTTGCCTCCCAAAAATCAGTCGCCATTTTATTTCATGGCTGCAATCACCATCTGCAGTGAGCTTTGATCCTAAGAAAGTAAAATCTGTCACTGCTTCTACTTCTTCCCCATCTATTTTCCAGGGACTGATAGGGCCTGTTGCCATTATCTTGGTTTTCTTTATATTGAGTCTCAAGCCAGCTTTTGCACTTTCTTCTTTCAACCTAATTAGGAGCGAAAAATATTACTACAATGAATTAAACCAGTAACAATTTTTTTTTGTGTTTTCCTGAAACCAAAAGTGTTCTGCTTCATTATGCCATTATGTATGCCAGAGTAAGTGAAGCCATGTAAATTACCTTAGTAAATTAACATTAGTTAATAAGTTCACACATTATTTATTGCTCACTACCTCATGTGACTGACGCAAAGCAAAGAATACAAGCATTAACTCCTTAATCATCACCATTATGTCTGACAGAAGGTTTGTGTACTGTGTTCTTATGTGGCTACTGTGGAATATATTTGTTGTTGCTTTGACATACTAATTGTATATTGGAGAATAAACATTGCTAGAAAGACTTTGAAATATATCCTTCTTCTTCTGTATCATTTCATGAAACCAAATTCTTAATCTTCTCTGGGTGGTTGAAACTCCCTATGGTATATTTTTCCTTTTGTTAACTTAGTCTGAAAGGAATGAACATAATATTATTTTTGACCAGACCCTCCAGACAATCAATTCCTCCTCAGAGCAGAGGAAGGATGTGTCCAGATATCATCTAGACTAGAGTTTCTCAACCTTGGGTTCCCATGTGTTCTTGGACTTCAGTTGTCAGAAGTACAAGTCATTACACCTGCTGACCAGGACATTTGGGAAATGAAGTCCAAGAACATCTGTGGACCCAAGGGCGAGAAACCCTGATTTAGACCATAGTGACTGGAGATCTTCCAGTTAGTACTGGCTTAGTGAGATCACTAGGGTGTGTGGTTTTTCCAGACTAGAATTCGCATACACAGAGAAGCTCATCATGAAGCTAACTGGATTAATATTAAACCAGTTTTAGCTATGAGCTGGCTTCACTGTGCATGGGGTTTTCTCAGCTGAAGAACTCCAAGATCAGAAAGGTTTCCTGCCTGACAAAGACAAGGTGGGAGGACAAGCTAAGTATTGGCAGTGGTCTGGAGGTTTCTTACTTTCACTTAATAAGTTAAGTTGTAAAGAAGTTTTACTGAAGTCATTCGCTTTTTCTAAAAAATATCAGTCAGATTGAATAGAACTCAGTCTCAGTACATAAATTTTGAGGCTGATATACCTTCTATGTGTTTGTTATTTATTTTTATTCCCCATGCTTCAAATGACTCACATATAACTGATGTATAACTAATATTGTACAAACAATAATTCTATAAATAATGGTGTATTTGTGGTTCAGGCTGCAAGCTGATTTTACTGAGCTCCATACAAAATAGTGTTATGATTAAAGAGACCAGCATTAAAGTTTGAAAGCTGTAATTAATGAGAAAAAGAAGAAAGGTCTTTTCCAGATGCTAGAAAAACATCAGAGGGGTACTAGGTGAGCCTCTTTGCATGACTCAAAGTATACAAAACCCAAGCTTTGGAAGATTATGAAGACCAATAACAGTATTACATTTGTACATTTGTATGTATGAATGAATGAATAAACATATGTATGTACTAGAATTAATGCCATCCATTTAGTGAGTGCCAATAATTTTGTTTACATCAAAATTAAAAACATCCAACCATCTTCCCAATACAAGCAACAGTAAAATTAAATATTCAAATACAAATAACAAAGATACTAAACAGATAATGACAATAAGACCATGACCCTACAATTGGAGTGATTAACAAGAACATTAATCTACAAGAAACTACCACAGGGTAATAATGCTAACAAAGACTTCTGCTTCAACTAACCTGTGAAAAATTTGGAGTGTGGACACCTCGTGAAATTCTAGTAGAAGTTAGTTCCACAAAGATGGAGGATAAATGCTCTGACAGGTGTCAAAACATTTAAGGCATTGAGTATCAGCACAAAGAGACTGCAGTGGTTTAGTGGTTAAGATGCTGAACTTGATGACTGGGAAGGTCAGCAGGTCAGCAGTTCAAGACCCAAGTGTTGCATGTTGGAGTGAGCTTCCATCTCTGTCCCAGCTCATGCCACGTTAACAGTTCAAAAGCAAGAAATTGACAGTAGATGAATAGATACCACTTCGGTAGAAAGGTAATAGCATTCTTTGGACTCCAGTGTCTAGTCATGCTTGCCCCATGACCATGGAAATGTGTGCAGATGCAGACAGCCCTGGATCTTTGGCTGTAAATGGAGATGAACACTGCACACTAGAGTTGGATACGACTGGCAGTGACCTTTAGCTTTACTATGTCAGCACCAACATCTTGAATCTGACACAGATGCCTAAATTGGGTCGATGCAGGTGGGCCAGATCGGGAAAATATGATTGAATTTGCTTGCTCTGGAAACTAGCTGGGTTACAACATTTTGGATCTGCTGAAGCTTCCATATCATCTTCAAAGGCAGCTCCCTAGTGAGCACTGCTGTAATCAGGTTTTGATATTACTAATGCATGAACCAGTATTGTCAAAAACCTCGATCCAGGCAGGGGTGTAGCTGGTCAATCTGCCAAAAGCTTGAAGAAGGCAGGCTTGACCACAGCCAATATTTGATTCTCCATAGACACAATTTGATCCAGTATCATACCCAAACCTGGTCTTTTAAGGGGAGTGTAACTTCATTCACACCAGACAGATTGCCATTTAACCTTATCTGCTGAACTTTCAACAGTAAAATCTCCATCTTGTCATTATTCAGTTTCAGCTTGGTAGCCGTCATCCAGCCGATTACTGTGGCCAGATAATGCTCTAGCACCTGGATATCACACGCTGTAGAAGATATAACAAAGAGCTACAATTGCACGTTATCAGAGAAAGGGAAAATTGATCTGTATGAGAATTTTAAACATTTAAATAAATTATAGCAGATAAATCAGATAGAATTGTCAATCAGTAACTGATTCAATAACTGAAAATCTATGATATCTGGAAGACAATCTTCATTTTTACTATGTAGCTTTTTATATACAAGCTTAGCATTAGACTGTTACACTTTTTCTTCCCAAGCAACAGCTCTTGTCTCTGATGCCTAATCTTTGAGATAAAACAGCTCGGCTGAAGGAGAACTTAACATCTGCTATGTGGACTTCTTATCACATATCAACCATGATTAACAGTGTTATTTCTCATGATCGTGGACAAGACTAAACCTATGGACCCATGATGATATGAGCAGCAGGTCACTGTACAGAATGTGGCATCTGTCTAAATTATATGTAAATTAGCTAGCATAAGAACTTTTTTGAATGTTCAGCTTGGATTGGGTAAAAACATGAATGGCCTGGCACAGAACCCATACATACAGATAATCAATATTGTGCAGAAGAGCTAGAATGGCAACTTCAAAACAGGACAACTCACTGTCTCATCAGACTAGAACAGACTGATGCAGTAAGCCAGATTCCCTTACCAATTTTGGGCAAAAAAAATCCCATGTATTGCAAACAGTTCAGAATTGCCCCCCGACCCAATGACGAGACAGACAAGCTTGCTGGGTTAAAAACTGGGCCACTTTATTAACAAGCAACCAAAACTGTATCATAACTGTCTGCATGGTGGGAGTAGCACAGGTGAGCAAGCCAATTGGAATTAACGATGGAATGTAACCAATTAAGTTAGTCCATAACAGAGTGTTCTGCTGTTTAACACCTCTGCCCATGTTTCAGGTGAACATGCTTGGGGCTTCCAAGACCTCACACTTGGTCACCCCAGTTCGTGGAACGCATTTAACTGACCTGGACTAACTCTCCTTGCCTCGCTACGAATTTGTCAGTCAAATGCGCTCCTTGCCTGAAATGGCTGGACTAAGCAATGGCTCACCCGTGCTACCCGCCCTAAAGAAAAACATCCCCAGATCTCAACCCATGAAGCAGTGTGGGATGGGCGAAAACTCCATGCACCAAAGGAGCCAATCATGGTGCATGCAAAAATTCCCATCCGGCCCACGAGGCAGCCAAAAAATTCACACTACGCACAGGGAGGGAGGGGGGGCGAGCGAACAGCTCGTGGCTCAATAGCGGCGCAGGCAAAGAGGCCGAGCACGCGACCGTCCTGGCCTTAAATAGGCCCAGTGGCGTCCAATCACTCGACGCCGCTTGTCTGCCCCGCCCCCAAGATGCAGGAGGCAAAGCGCGCGCCCGGAGAGCTTCTCCCGGCGCGCAAGCATTGCCCCCCGACCCAATGACGAGACAGACAAGCTTGCTGGGTTAAAAACTGGGCCACTTTATTAACAAGCAACCAAAACTGTATCATAACTGTCTGCATGGTGGGAGTAGCACAGGTGAGCAAGCCAATTGGAATTAACGATGGAATGTAACCAATTAAGTTAGTCCATAACAGAGTGTTCTGCTGTTTAACACCTCTGCCCATGTTTCAGGTGAACATGCTTGGGGCTTCCAAGACCTCACACTTGGTCACCCCAGTTCGTGGAACGCATTTAACCGACCTGGACTAACTCTCCTTGCCTCGCTACGAATTTGTCAGTCAAATGCGCTCCTTGCCTGAAATGGCTGGACTAAGCAATGGCTCACCCGTGCTACCCGCCACACGGAGAGCAATTTTTACATGCTCTCCGACCCACCCAAGGCCGGCAATTCGGCCTGGACACCACCACGCAGACCAAACAAAAACATCTGGATACCAAGTTCCGATAGGTGTATCCTATCGCTACGGTAAAGGCGGTGGTCTTCCACAACAATGGAAGGATGTGCAACCACCGTTCCCCATGCCATATGGGCAAAAAAGCGGGCCACATAACGATTTACCCTGCACCTGGCTCTGTTAATACCAAGGGCATCCGCCGGAGAGCGATGATTAGCTCGAGGTATAATTTCGGACCACACCAATCGGGTCTGAGGCCACCAGCTATGCAGTTGGGATAAATCCCGGCATATGGTGGCTGCCAAATCAAGTCCAGAAGTATCCCTTAAATCATTTCCCCCTAAATGGAGTACCAGGATCTCCGGCGGAGGGCAATCGGAATTAGCCGCAATGAACGGCATGAGATGCCGCCAATGCATGCCCCTCTGGCCACGCCAAAAAACAAATGCTTCCCCCTGCAAACCCAAGTGGGGACCACACGGGGCTTGGGAAGCCTGCCTGCCGGCCCAGTAGACAAAGCTGTGGCCGACCATCCAAACGCGTGGCCACGCGGGCGAAAAAAGGAAACCTGAAAGAAAGGAAATAGTACAAGTCAGAATAAGGTTAAACAGGACGGACATACAACTGGAAACAATCAGAAGACCATCTGCCCAAACGTTTTATATCAGCAGCAGAGTATCCTAAAGCAGCTGCCGTCGATGCCGCACCTATTCGGAAAGAATGGGAACAATACCGAACCCCAGGTAGGCCAACCGAGGACAAGACAGCACCCGTCACCCGCCAAAACTGGTAACGAGTAAGGGGAGAACCATCACCGTGACAGAAGAGGTGACCAGGGGTGGCCCCCCTGAAGGCCAAATAGCGAGACAAGGCACGCACAGGGCAAATTGATGGCCAACTACAAATGAGCAGCCGGACAGTAGTCCCTCGAGCTGAATGGTCAGTTTTAGAGAAACGTACCTTTAACACGGCCGACGTGGAGTGCAAGGTCAAATCAGACAGTTGCAATGACCGCAAAGAGCGATCCCTAGAACTATAGGCTACCAGTTCACCAATCCGGAAGGCACCAAAAAATGCCACAGCAGAGGCGGCATGAAAAAGACTGGTTTCATACCCGTCTCTACAGTACTCTGGCCAGGCCGCTGCCACACGGTGTAAAACCGTGAGAGAGACAGGCTGGCGGGTGTCGGGGCGAGGGCCGCGTTCCCGCGACCACCCTTCCAACACCCTCCGAACCCGGAAATCCTGGGTTAGGTCAGCATATCCCGAAGCCTTGGACACGAAGGCAAGGGCAGATAGACGGCCTCTGATAGTAGATGGTGCAAGGCCTTGATTATGCAATGCCACCATAAAAGCCAGCAAATGCTGAACTGGAATGGGCCAGCTATCCTGAAGGGCTGAATCCCTGCGAAAGGAACAAAAACCCTGCCAAGCCGAAGAGTATGCCGCCCGGGTCCCAGGCGCCAGGGAATGGGCGATTGCCCGGCTCACTTCCCCAGTCCAATGGTCCAGATAATCGGAGGGAGCTGGGATGGCAATGCGCTGGCTGCTGGAGCGAGAGCCCGAAACCTGTCCATCTGTGAACGGGACAAAGCATCAGCAATACTGTTATCGAGTCCCGGAATGTGTCTAGCCCTAAACACGATGTTAAGGCGAAGGGCCTGCAAAACAAATGGACGGACCAGGCGCATGACACGAGGGGACCGGGAAGTCAAGGACCTCAGTATATGGACCACCGACATATTGTCGGACCAAAAAAGGACCTCAGAATTGGTCCAAAGGTGGCCCCACATCAAAAGTGCCCCAAGTACGGGGAAAAATTCCAAAAAAGTGAGATCCCTGAGTATACCGGTCCCCTGCCATGACTCAGGCCACAAACCTGCACACCACTGGCCCCGGCAGTAGATACCAAAGCCAAAGGCACCAGAGGCATCAGATTGCACCTGGAATTGGGAACGGAGGGGCAGTGGCGAGCGCCAAAATGACACCCCATTAAATTCTTGGAAAAAGGTCAACCACGTCATTAAGTCATCCCTAATTCCGCGTGTTACCCTAGTGCGATGAAAAGGTTTGGACAACCCGATCATCGCATCGCAAATACGGCGGGCGAAAGCCCGCCCCGGTGCGATGACCTTGCACGCAAAATTTAGGTGGCCATGCAAAGATTGCAACTCTCGCAAGGTGATCTTATTACGTGACAGAGCAGACCGGATTAAATCGACAAGGCGTTCAACCTTCTCCGCTGGCAAGCGAGAGAGTTGGGCCACAGTGTCCAATTCTATACCCAGGAACGTGAGGGAAACAGAGGGTCCCTCCGTTTTTTCAGGTGCAAGAGGGATCCCTAACCTAGATGTCAATTTCGTGAAACAACCTAAAAGGTGCTGACAGGTACCCGATGATGGTGAACCACAAAAAAGGAAGTCATCTAAATAATGAGCCACCTGTGTGGACCCAGCCTCGACCTCCAAAGCCCACTGCAAGAATGTACTAAATCGCTCAAAAGCTGAGCACGAAATAGAGCAGCCGAAGGGCATGGCGCGGTCCACAAAATAATGGCCATCAAATTGAAAACCAAGCAGTTCAAAATCATCGGGGTGGACTGGCAACAAGCGAAAGGCTGACTTAATGTCGCATTTCGCCAGAAGCGCACCCGGACCACAGGATCTGACCATACGAACCGACTCGTCAAAAGATGTATAGCGCACGGAACATAGTTCGTGCGGAATAGCATCATTGACGGACGTTCCATCTGGGAAGGACAAGTGGTGAATCAATCGAAATTCACCACCCGCCTTCTTGGGGACCAAACCCAGCGGGGACACGCGGAGGTTTGGAAAAGGTGGGAGGCGAAAAGGACCCGCAACCCTACCTAGATTAACTTCTTTTTGAATATGTTGGCGGACAATCTCCTCCATTCCAACCGTAGAGCGCAAATTAGGCGCGAACTGTGGGAAACGTGGGCCATAAGCCGGAATACGAAAACCCCTGGTAAAACCCTCTAACAAGTAACGTGCATCTGACCGTTTAGGGTAAAAACGAAGAAGGGAACCAAGCGCCTCAAGGCAAATTGGGCTGGGACCCTTTGGAATTACCGGGGCCATCGGATGTCCGCCTGGGCTGGGCGGACTGCCCACGTTGCCGGGAAGCCCCAACCTTGGGGCATGACGAGGCCGAGTGCGCTCCCGCACAGATTGAGCACTCGTGTTTAAAGCGGCATTGCTTACGCGAGCACTTACCGCTAGACGCAAAGTCCCAGCAGGGCAAGCGGGGTTGAACCGTCTGCCCCGCTACCGTGCGGGGTGCCAGGGATTGCTGGGGTCGCTGGACAAGGTGACCGCAGTCATAGCGGTCACCAAGCACCGGTCGAGATGGAGTCATAAAAATAAGCCAAAGTTGCTGATGGGTGACATCCCAACGCATGTCCTGATGGATGGCGGCCCTCATACGGAAAGCCTCATCGTAAAGGAGCCATGCGCCCCCAGGGAAGTCCACATAGGCTCTGTAAATTATGTCGAGGTACTGCAGGAGCGGAACAGCCAGCTCCGGCGCACCTTTAATGGAAACCCCCGCATAAATCAAATATGCGGGAAGCCAATTGGCCCAAGTCCTTGGTGGCTTCTTGCGTTTTGCAAGTTCTTTATCCCTGTCATCCTCCTTCTCCTTATCCCGCTTGTCAGAGTCACGGTTAAGGAGAGAAAATATATCAACATACTCCCGTCTCAGGATCTTCTCCCTAGTCGCAGGCAATAAATGATCACCCAAAGGGAGAGACGGGTCGCCGAACGGCATAGCCGATAAAGGCACTGAATTATAACCAGTATTCCCTGAGTAATATGCTGGCCAACCATGTGGAGTATAAGCAGGGACCTGAGGGTAGGCAACCGGACCCCACTGAGGATAAGGTGGGCGCCACGGTGCTGAAACAGCCGTGGCAGGCGATGGACCAGCGGATGCAGAGTACAGCGGGCCAACCGGCCATGGCCAACGGACCGTATGCGAAGATGGAAATGCCCCCTGTGATGTACTAGGACTTGCCGCAGGCATGCTATGTACCGCATACTCACCTGGACCACTCTCCCCATATAACCAAGGAGGTGAGGGATGTTGATGACCATAGGCGTGGGGTGCCAGAAACGGATGCTCAGGTTCATCCTGGACCACCGGTGTCCCCTCCGCCACTGGAGGGTCAGCCATCGACACCTCGGGGTCAGGTTGATTCTGGCGCTGGCGATAAGCCGCCTCCAAATCGTCAAGCCTACGAAGAATGGAGGGAAGCTCATCAGGTTGGACCATGGCGCGGTGAGGCCTCAGGCCCCGTCGGACAGATGGAGAAACCACCGGCTGCTGAATTGCAGCTACAGACCCCCCCTCCAAGGCCTCTATGCGGGCCAAAATATCAGAACCGGGCACCGGGCTATGTGAGCCCGCGCGGGGGGCCGCACGCAGCCGGGGGGCCGCTGGAGAACCAGCCGCAGCACTGGGCGGGCCCGCACGAGGGGCCGCACGCGGCCGGGAAGCCACAGAAGGGCGGGCCAGAGGCCTGCGGGCAGAAACGCGGGTGGCGCGGGGGACTGCCCCTGAAGTATGTCGGGGCCTGGCGGCGGTAGCGCGGCGAGCCGGAACACGCTTGGGAGCCATGGCAAAAGTTGAAGAACAAACTGGGCTAACCGGGGCAGTAACGCAACCGGAGCAGCCGGGGAAATAATCCCTAATCACAATGGGATCCCTAATCACAATGGGCAAACACAGAACAGACAAGACACAGACAACAATGAAGGCAAATCGCTATAAATAGCAACCGGAGCAGCCGGGGAAATAATCCCTAATCACAATGGGCAAACACAGAACAGACAAGACACAGACAACAATGAAGGCAAATCGCTATAAATAGCACTGAGAGGCTTTTCGCGAGGCCCGAAAGAGCGGGAGAGCGAACAGCTCGTGGCTCAATAGCGGCGCAGGCAAAGAGGCCGAGCACGCGACCGTCCTGGCCTTAAATAGGCCCAGTGGCGTCCAATCACTCGACGCCGCTTGTCTGCCCCGCCCCCAAGATGCAGGAGGCAAAGCGCGCGCCCGGAGAGCTTCTCCCGGCGCGCAAGCATAGTTGCTTGCTGAGTGTCACCAGTCTTCCTGAAGAGTCTCACATCCTATTAGGCTCCATAGAAATAGTTTCCTCATTTGGAAATGAGAATCAAGTTATTTGATACACCCAGTGATGGGATGTTACTGGTTCGGACCAGTTTGTCCAAACAGGTAGCACCCCATCAGGAGGGGTCGCCCGGGGGGGGGGGACCCCGGGCGACTGGTTCGGTCACCTCTCTGGCCCCCTCCAAAAATGTTTTTTTCTGGGCAGCCAAAATGGCTGCCCAGAACTGTGCATGCATCAAATCTCCGTTTGACACATGCACAGTTCTATTTTTTAGTGTGCATGCATCAAATAGTGGTTTGATGCAAGCACACTAAAAAAAAGAACTGCACATGTGTCAAACAGAGGTTTGACACATGCACAGACATTTTTTATTTCTTTTTTGCTCCGCCCACAACGTCATGATGTCAGCTACGCCCACAACATTGATGACATCACAGTGGGGTAGTGAAGAGTTTAACAACCCACCACTGGATACACCTATAGAGGAAGGTGAAAATTGGTCTGTAGCCATTTGTTTTTGGTTGCAAACTACTGCAGTTATGCAGTGGCAAGGCAACAGAAAATAAATCTATACCAAAAATAGGCAACACTCCATAAGACCCCCCAGTCCCAAGCCACAAAAGTAATTCAAGGAAAGACAGGAGAAGAACCAGAAAGAGGGAGAAAATGCCAAAAGAAATTGAGGGCAGGGGCTGAAGTAAAAAAAAAAAAGTCATAAAGGACACTCTGGAAAAGTTAGGCTGCCTGGAAGCACCAGGAATAAGCCGTGTTAAATTCTCAGGAAAACATGGGGAAATGAGAGTGGTTCAAGATGGAGACAGGCAATCAGGCATCAAGAATAGAGTGCCTCAGGAATGCTGGCCACAAGAAAAAAGATTGGAGCAAACAAAAAAATAACTCTTCACTGTGTTTCAGGCTTTCTCATATTTAAAAATTCCCACTCCCTTCCCTTGTACTTTCCGACTGGCTGCTAAAAACAAAAGCCTTCATGATGCTATTGTAGGAAAATATTCTCAAGCAATTTTTTTTCATGCGGAGGAGGAAAGAATGTTTTGAAATAAAGAAGGTAAAAGATGGGTTAAATTAAAGAGGGAAAGATAAAAGAAAATGAAGCTTGCATTTCCCCTCTTTTGTTAATATGAATCATTTGTGTTTGAGAGGCTGTATTTCAGGAATCAACATAAGAGATTAAAAGAGAGAGAAAGAGAGACTGAGTTTATTTCCTATGATGTTATTTTTCCATTAAAACACAAAAGTCTACCTATCCTTAAAATGTGGCTCCTAGGGGTATATTGAAGTTTGCAACATTGCTTCCCTCTACTCCTAGAAGCCAGGTGAATTCCATTGGCTTCTCCTACTCAGATGTTGGCATGCCTGGCTGTTTTATGCAATATGGATTTTCTTCCTTGAATTGTTACTAGGGATTTTTCATGAATTGCTCCATCAGTCTAATGTAACCACATATGTGTTCTGTATCTGGTTACTGTATCCTACCCAGAATTTGCTGTTTCAGTCCATTGTATCCTTGTTGTTGTTCAGTCACATAGTCGATTCCGACCCTCTGCGACCCCATGGACCATTGTCCACCAGGCACTACTGTCCTCCACCATCCTCCTCAACTCACTCAGCTCTGTGCCCATTGTGTCTAGAATACCATTTAGCCATCTCATTTTGGGCCGCCCCTTTCATCCTTTGTGTGTATCCTACTCTAGCTCATTTGAAGGCCTTCAGGATTATTAAAAGAACAATATATGAGGGATTTATTTTTATTTGGGTTTGTGTCTATCACATTGTGCTAGTTTCAGCATCTATTCAGCCCATTCTCTTTAGTTCTGTAATGAAAATTTACTGTGTGGAATTAGTGCAACTTGCATCACACAATCAAGCCAATGATATTTAAATATGGAAAGGCATGTTGTTGGACTTTCACTCCCATCAACCAGAACCATCATGGCTGCATCCTGGAAGATGAAGCCCAACTGCTCTCAACATCTCACAGTTCCCCAATATTTGAACAAAAATGTTGGTTCCTGCATTTGCAAATCATACACTCTGCACAGCCGCCGCCGCCATCCTCCTCCTCCTCCTCCTTCTTCTTCTTTTTATTTTTTTTATTTTTTTTGCAATATTAAAAATAAACCAACAAAACAGTCTACAAAACATAAAAGAAACAATTACACACACACAAAAAAAAAGTAGTTCCCACGTACATCCTACAACGTTAAAAAAAAATGAGAAGAGGAAGAGAGAAGAAAAAAAATACATGTCAATATAATATAATGTAATCAAACGTTATTTTTTATACATTTGCTATACTATATATTTTCATCCTTATATCCATTCTCCTCTTTAACCACCATATTACAACTTTAATATTTTGTACATGGTTCCTACCACCCAGTGCACTACAGTCCTTGAGTCTACCAGCCACTCCTTTTACAACTCATTCATTCTGCCAAAAATACATTGTATTCGGAGCAGGTTTTTCTCCTTTATTATCCATCAATGTGTGTTGCAAAAAAGGCTTCCAAATGTCCCAAAATCTATTTTGTTTTATTAACCCCCTTTTTATATTTAGTTCCCATGTAAGTTTTTCATTTAATGCCATATCCCAAACATCAACATACCATTTACCAATTTCTAAATTCATATCACCTTTCCAATTTCTGGCTACTTGTTGTCTCGCCAATGTCAAAAAAATAGACAATAACTCTTTTATATTTTCCTCTAAATTCAAATCCTCTAAATCCGTTAATAATACTATTTTTTCATTCAACTTTAAACGGATATTTAAAATTTTTTCTACTTCTTGTTCCATTTTATGCCAGAAATTGGAAATAATTTTGCAATCCCACCACATATGTTTGTATGTCCCAATTTCCTGATGACACCTCCAACATTTTTTCGAATTGCTACTATTTATTTGATTTAATCGAACTGGCGTCATATACCATCGCCACAACATCTTGTAGTTGTGTTCTTTAACTTTTGTAGACAGATTTCGCATCATCCTACTTTTCCATTTTTTCTTCCAGTTCTTATCTGTAATAGTAATACTCAAGTCCGATTCCCACATTCTTTTAAGGGTATCCTGGGATTCATCCATGTTGTTTATCATTTTATATAATTTACTTACTATTCCTTTTATCCCCATTGAACCTCTTCTTATTTTATATACCATCTCCTCGAAGTCTGTCAACTGCCTTATTGGCTGTAATTTCATTTTATATTGTTTATTCCACTTATCCAACGTTAGTACCTGAAGCCAGTTCAGTTTTAATTCCTTATAAATTTCTTTTTTTGTTTTTTCATTCTCAATTCGATCCAGCCAATCTTTTAATAAGATTATATCATATTTATACATAATATTTTTTATTAATTCTAAATTTTTAACTGGAAATGTTTTAAGATCTTGCAACTCTAATATTGGAGAGGTGTTTGGTGCCAATTTATCTTTCAACTTTATCCAAACATTTATCATAGATTTTAGGACATTATTTCTTGGTTTTAAATCAAAAACTGTATTTTCCAGAAATTCTCCCTTTGCACACACATTACTATCTTTCATTTCTATCTCCCTCCATATGAGGTCCTCTATCGTTAAACGTTTTACCAAGCCTTTAATTTGGAACGCCCTGTAATACGATTTAATATTAGGTAATCCCAAACCACCCTCTTTCTGCGATTTATACCATAGGCTTTTAGGTATTCTTGCTCTTTTCCCTCCATTACAATAATCATTCAATAGATTTTGAAAAACTCCTAGTTCTTTTTCAGATTGTTTAATTGGAAGGACTTCAAATAAAAAGTTAATCTTGGGTAATAAACTCATTTTACAAATTGCTATTCTACCAAACCAGGAGGTCTTCAATACCCTATATCGAACAATTTTCTTCTTAATTTCCTCTTTCACTTTATCATAGTTTAGTTTCTTCAATTCCTCTACATTGTCAGCTATGTTAACTCCTAAATACTTTATACTTTTCCTAATTTGAATTTTAAATTTTTCCTTAATTCTCCCTATCTCTTCCTTATTTAATTTACTAAAGATTGCTTCTGATTTCCCCCAATTTATTCTCAGGTCTGTTATCTCTTCAAATTTTTGCAAATGATCTTGTATCTTTTCCATATTTTTTATAGGATCTTTCATTATAATTAAAGTATCATCTGCATACAAACTTATTTTTGTTCCATTTATCCCTTCTATGTTCGTATCACTCCTTATAGCTCTAGCCAATAATTCCATAGCCATTATAAACAAAATGGGGGAAAGAGGACATCCTTGTCTCATTCCTGCTTTAATTTCAATATCTTCTGTAAATGAGTCATTTACTCTTACCTTGGCATAACTACTTTTATAAAGGTGATTGACTACATTTTTAAATTTTCCCCCAAATTCTACTTTTTTAATTATTTCCCTAATAGTGACCCATTGTAAAGAGTCAAAAGCTTTAAAAATGTCTAAAGATAATAATCCTATTTTACCTTCTTTTCTCTTGTTTATTTGTAACAAATTTAACACCCTTCTTATTAAATCAGACATATATCTTTCCTTTAAAAAACCTGCCTGATCTGTATGTATATATTCCCCCAGAAAACTATTTAACCTATTAGCCATAATTGCTGTGAAAATCTTTGCATCTTGATTAATTAAAGAAATTGGACGATATGAGTCAACCAGTTCTAAATTTTTTCCTGGTTTTGGTATTAATACTATGATAGATCTAAGCCATGAATTTGGAGATTCTCCCCCCTCCAAAATATAATTATATAGCCTGGTTAATTTAGGAATAATAATTTGTTTAAATTCTTTATAAAATTCAGCTGGTAATCCATCTTCTCCTGGAGTTTTCCCTATTTTCAATTTATTTATAACATCTAATATCTCTTTCTCTGTAATTTGTTCTTCCATTTTAGCCCTATGTTCTGCTTTTATACTCTCCCCCTTGTGTTCTTGTAGATATTTTTCTAACTTGCTTAAATTTATTTTCTTATCTGTGTACAAATTTTGATAAAAATTTTTAACTATGTTAAGTTTCTCTACTATTTTATTACACCTTTTCATATCCTCCCTTATTAAAGTTCCAATCTCCCCTTTTTCCTTCTTCTCTTTCACTGCTTTTGCTAACATTTTTGAACTTTTATCACTATACTCAAAATATTCCCTTTTCAGATAAATTAAATCTCTTTTAATTTTTTCAATATCCCTTCCTGCTATCTCCTTCTGTAATAGTTGTATCCTTTCTAAGGTCTTCTTCTCCTTTGTTTTGGCATGTTTAATTTGCAATAATTTAATCTCTTTTTCCAACTCCAGTTGTCTATCTTTATATTGTTTATTTTTTAAACTCTTAAATTTAATACACTCACCCCTGAATACTCCTTTCATTGCATCCCAAATTACATTAAAATTTGTTTCATTGTTATCGTTAATTGTCCAAATTTCTTCCCAATTTTTCATTATCTGATCTTTTATCCCCTTGTCTTTAAATAATTTCGGATCATACCTCCAAGTTCTTATATTACTTTTATTTATTTTAAATTGTAATTCCACCATTACTTTGGCATGATCCGATTCCTTAAAAATTCCTACTTCTACATCATTTAAATCCTTCAATATATTTTGTGTTACAAATACATAGTCAATCCTAGAATATGAATTATACACCTGGGAATAATATGTATAAATTCGTTCTTCCCCTTTCAATTCTCGCCAGGAATCTTTCAGTCCAAACTTTTTTATCCACTCATCCAACAATTTAGCTTTCCATCCTTTTCTATAATTAGTTATATTAGTGCAATCAATATTTGACCTTGTTAGGTTAAAATCTCCGGCAACTATCATTCTATCACAGTTTTCTTTTATCAAAATATGACTCAATTTAGTCAAGAATTGGTCTTGATTCTCATTTGGTGCATAAACATTGACCAACAATATTTCTTCTTCTTCTATACTTCCAGCTATAATCAAATATCTGCCTTCTGGGTCCCCTATCATTTTTGTTTTCGTAAATCCCAATCTTTTCGATATCATAATCGCCACCCCTCTTGCCTTGGAAGAACCAAAGGCCTTTTCATAGTACTGAGTCCAACCAAGATACAAATTATTTTTATCCGCCGCTTTTTGATGCGTTTCCTGTAAAAAAATGATATCTGCTCTATCTTTTCTTAGGGCCATTTCCAATCGTTTATGTTTAGTAGGACACCCCGCCCCTTTCACATTCCATGACAATATCTTAATATTTTTCATGTTTTAACGTTATTTAACCTTTTAAGAAATAGCTGGCAGACTTCAAAGGGCGTGTTACCCACTACCCACAATTTAACATATATTACACAAAAATACATATAAAAAACAAAAAATTGATAACCCCCTTCTTTTTTCAAAAAAAAAGCACCTCTACTAATAAGAGAAGGGGGGGAGGGGAGTCATGTGGTTACAAAACTTGATCATTCTTCAGTAGTACTTCAGCTGCAGATGTTACACTATCTTAATCGCCTCCAGTTGCTCCTTGAGCCTCTTCAGTTGTGGATTCTGATTTTTTTGCTGTGTTTGCTCCTGCCAGTGATAATGCTTCTTTGAGCTCCTTCCACTCTTGTGTTCCGTTTTCCAGAATCTTTGCTTCTACTAACACATCCAACACGTATGAATCTTCCTTTATATAAAAGGTTTTCCCCAGGTGCACAAACCTCATCTGTTTTGAAAATTTCCAATTATATAAAATTCCTTTATCTCTCAATTTTTTTGTAACAGGCTTAATTTGATTTCTCCAAATTCTTTCCTCAAATGCTATATCATTGAAAATTTCAATATCCACTCCTTCCATTTTGAGAATATCCGGACCAGCATTTTTAATATAAGACATCAATCTTAATTTTGCACTCAAATCTGCAAATTTTAAAAGCACATTTCTAGAACCTGTTTTATATTTCTTTGGACCCAGTCTATACACACTCTCAATGTCCTCAGGTGCAAAATCCCTCCCCATTTTCAATTCATTCAGCCATGTCAACAGTCTTAATTTCAAATTAAGCCAAGATGGAGACCTGAGAGTTTGTTTTTTCTTCAGCTGCAAAAACGGAGCCACATTTTGTGGAATAAAAGTAGTTACAGTCTCTTTAAGAATGTAATAAAAGGATCATAAGGATTATAGAGTCAAGGGGAACTTTTTAAAAGCTGTTTTCAACCAAAAGTTTGTTGTGGCTGCTTCACCGGAGATAACGGAGATAAGGGATTCGAGCTGGCCGGCTGAACTGTAAGCATTTTAACGAAGTGGGGGTGGGGTGAAGACAATTTCAAGCCAATTTTAAGTCAAGGGAAAGTTTGGACATACTTTTTCCCTTAAAATTGTTGCCTTGAGTGTGTGGGAATGCGAATGCCGAGACGGAAGATAAGATATTTATTTTATTTCTTCCCGGCTGCTGCCTGGCAATTAACTTTTAAAAAAAGTCCTCACCCCTTTACTTACCAACCATAAAACTTCGATAGCAGCCAATTAAACTGTTTAGATTCTGTATTGCCTTGAATATTTAAAAGTTGTTTTTAACTAAAAGATTGCTGTGACTGTTTCACCGGAGATAATGGACTCAAGCTGGCTGGCTGAATTGTAAGCATTTTAATGAAGTGGGGGTGGGGTGAAGACAATTCCAAGCCAATTTTAAGTCAAGGGAAAGTTTGGATATACTTTTTTTCCTTAAGATTGTTGGCTTGAGAAGCAAAAAGTCCTCACCCCTTCACTTACTAACTACAAAACTTCGATAGCAACCAATTAAACTGTTTAGACTTTGTATTGCTTTGAATAATTGCTGGCAGAAGAATTGTTTTTTTTTTTCCCCTCTTGTGGATACGGCTTACTGGAATAACAAAGTGAAATTGAGGATTGCTGTTGTTATCTTTGTTTGGTCTTCCCCTTCGGCTAAGTGATTTTTGGACTCCTGTTGCTGGATATTCATGGAACTTTAATAATTGTTTTCTGCTCTGGTGAATATCTGGATGAGTAAAAGAAGGGATAAATCTTTGGAAGATAGACAAGATAACCCTGCTTGGGTAAGAATTGGACGTTTGACAAGAAGAGAGCAAGGAAGGGTGAAATCATTGAAGGAAGAAATTGATGAGGCGGAGGAATTGCAAAGATTAAGGGAGAAGGCTTATCATCAACAACAACGACGAGACCAGTTTCAACAACACAGAGACAAATCAATACAACGAAATCAAAAATCACATCAAGAGCAAGAAATGGAGTCAAAGGCTGAACAGGGGGCCATAAAAAAGAAAATAAGTGAAAAAGACAAACCTCAATCTGATTTAAGTGAAGTCTTGTCAACATGGATGAAACAACATGAAGAAAATGTTGAGAAAAATTATGACAAATTTAAACAACAATTGTTTGATAGACTACAGGCTGCAGAAACTCAACGAGTTAAGGAGCAACAAGAACTTATCGAGATCCTTCAAAAAGAAATAAAAGACTCGTCAACAAACTTGTTAAAAGGCACATCTGAAATAATGAATAAATTACAGAAGCAGATGGGGGAAATGAAAGAATCAATGGATACAGTAAAAAAGGAGGTGGTGGAACTAAAACAAGAAGTTGTGGAGGTGAGAGAAAGAGAGAAAGAAAAAGCAAATAAATTGATTGACCATGAAAAAAGAATGGCATATCTGGAAGATCAGATAAGAAGGAAAAATGTGATAATTAGAAAAATCCCTCCTCCTTCTTCTTCTTGCAATCGGATGCTTTGGTTCTACATATTCACCCGCCAAGAGCTCAGTTGGAGAGTGATGTAAATAAACATAATTAGTGTTTAAGGTTACCTTAACTGAATACTGTTAACACACATTCTTTGCTCTGTTTTCCTAAACACTAGTTCTTTTCTTGTGCATCCCAGAGCGTTCATTTGCTTAACAGGCTGTGCAAAATGATTCTACTGGGGAAGAACCAGACATTATCACAGATTAGCGTTTTGTGACTTCACTGGCTTTGGAGACCTGCATTTTGGTGTTTTGTTGTTTTAATTGCTTTGACATAAGAATAATTGTTTCCCTTGATTAATGTTCTTTCAATGGCAGGGGTTTAACTTGTTTCTCTCTGTGACATACTTGGCTTTTTTATGGTTGTTCTATATATTACAAGGACACAGGTGTCTTTGGCAAATCCTGTTGAGGAATTGTTACAAATTTTAACGAGCAAATAAAGAAAAGGGGGTCATTGGCCCTATCTGTTCCCATGATGATTTTCACTCTAGGCATGCACATCCTGGTTGGAGTCATACTAAATGTGAAAGCACAAAAACTGTTCCCTTTACCCTGGCCTCCTGGGAGAATATGGGTTTTTGTTTCATTCTCTATTGTGCTTTCTTGTCAGAGAAAATGTGCACATTTTTGGGTGCATTTGTTTACATATGATATAGAAAAATCTATTCCCTTATGGTGTGAACTGTTTATTTGAGATCAATTGGCATGTTCAGTTCCTCTCCATGTGGCTTCTCAGAGAGGAAAAAAAAACATTATATGTGTGCAGAATGAAGCATTTTGAAATGGGCAGGCCCTCTGCCAGAATGTTTGTCATGGTGAAATTGCTTTTATTACCTTTTCATCACATAGGAAGCAACAATATGAAGTAGAGAGCCTTTTCTATGTTTATGGTTTCTCCACTCAATTGTGAATATTGGAAACTCAGATTTTGGCATAGTGTGGAGAACCTTCACACAAAGAGGAGGATCTCCACTTCATACTGCCATTCTGAAAATGAGAAGGACCAAACATATCTACTACAGTCCTTTCACTTCATGTTTATTTTTATTAGTTAGACTCCTATAATTTTAGGAATGGGTGAATCTGAGAATTTCCATTTTACCCATATTTTTTTTTCTTTTCCCCCCAAGTCTCATTTTACATCCATTTGTAAATCTACCACATCCCTGGTCGTATGACAATTTGTATGAATTGTGTTGGAGCATTTCTCTCAATGCATGTAGATGCATCTCATTGAAAATGGCAGTGTTGGTATAAAGATATAGGGTCACCCATACAGTTTCTCTATTACATTTGCCCCAGATAGATAAAGAAGGATTACATTTAATTTCATGTTTGAAAGTACTGATAGCCCATGAATTACAGTAAAACCTCGCATAAAGAGCACCTCACTTAGAAACTAACTCACTTAAAGAGCAGAATTTTCTAAAACTAAAAACTTGCTTAACAACTAAATCGACGTTTGCAATCTCCACCGCCAGAAGTCACAATTGGTCACGTAAAATGGTGTTTTGCTTAAAGAGCAAACTTGCTTAAAGAGCAATCCCGTGGAACACATTATGCTCTTTAAGAGAGGTACCACTGTAATTGCTATGTGAGAAAGGTAAAAGTCACCCTTGCTCAAAAGCCAGTTCTATCTGACTCTAGGGTTGAGTTCTCATCTCTGTTTATAGTTGAAGAGCCAGCACTGTCTGTGTTTGCATATGTTTCTGTGGACATATTGCAGGCATGCCTAGACACTGGCATGTGCAGAATGCTGTTTACCTTCCCACCAAAGTGGTCCCTATTTATCTACTTGCAATTTCTTGCTTTCAAACTGCTAGGTTGGCAGGAGCTGGGACAAAGACAGGCCCCCACTCCATCATGCAGATTAAACATGTTGAATATGGTGGATAGGAAAAGTGTGTGTGTGCATGTATGCATGCGTGTTTATTGCCTACATTCATCATGGTAGATTTATATCAGTGATTTCACTGTAGAAAAGGCTGTAAGGAATCATGTTCTTCATTTATAAAATTAAATTGAGAAACGGTTTTATCTGGCAAGACCCAAGACAGGCTATTTTCATTTTCTTTCTATCTCATCCAATTTTTACTTTGGGGGAAAATGTATCCTTTACATAGTATATAAACTAGTCTTCTTATCAGTTATTGCAGGAGAACCACAGTTTCCTGAACATGGGCCTTGGCAAGGAAAGTATTTCATCTAGCACTTATTAAATCAACTTTAACAGAATAAGATCACATCACTACTGAAAAGGTTGAATGGGAGTGTCACCCTCATTCTGAAAATACAGTTCAAGTGTTAATGTCTTCTTCTCTGAAGTGTCTAACATCTGAAGCCAAATCAGACAAACTGCAAGAAGAAATTATATAGACAGAGCACTTGCATTAAATGAGAAAGTAGGTAGTCATCCATTGACATCTCTTTTGAATGGAGCTAAACCATCCACACAAACATATGAACACACAAGGACAGGACCACATAAAGAGCATAGTGGTTAAAGTACTGGGCTTAGACAACAAGAACTGGTACACCAATCCACACTTTGCCACAATTTCACAGCTTATCCCATAATGCAGAAATGTAGTAAGGATAATGTTGTGGAAGGACCATGTATACCAGTGGTGGTGACCCTTAGCACTCTAGGTGTTCTTGAACTTCAATTCCCAGAAGCCCTGATCAGCAGGAGTGTTGACTTGTAATTGAAGCCCAGGAACACCTGGAGTGCCAAAATTCACCATCACAGATATATACTGTTGTGAGGTCTGTAGGAAAGAATAACTAAACAACATTCTGTTTTCCAGGCAGTAAAGAACAATTAAAAGCACTGAAGGAAAACACTGATGGGTTATGAATCGACTTTACCTCATAGTATGGACCTCCAGATGTTGTTAAACCACAACAGTAGTTATTTCTCACAGTTGATTATGCTGACAAGGACTGATGGTTGCTATAGACTAGCCATATCTGAAGGGCTGCATTTTTCCACATGTACCCTATCAGGACAATGTCAAAATATAGACTCTTGAGGGATGTATTTGTATGCATTGTTTGGGCATTGTTTGGGACAATCCACTGCTGATCCAATATTAGCATCTTAATAACAGCAGGTTAAACATTAGAAGGCATCTTATGGATCATCTGTCCCTTCTCAAGAGAGAATTCTGTTTGTGCCTTAACAAAAAATATAAATAAAAATACCAGCAACATTATGAACAACAGGTGATTTTAATGCTCAGTCTTGTTCGCTCTAAAATATATCTGGACTGTATCAACACTATTCTAAACTCTTGAGGAGAATAGCATTATCTCTATTGTTTCTTCTGTTTTTTTTTAATCTTGGTGTCCATTATATTTCTTTGGAACTAGTCTATATTCCTGTTCTCATTTATTTACTCTTTGTTCTTCCATTGTCTACTTTTATGGTGGGCTGGTAGAAACAGATTAGGCTGATGCTGAAAATAACCACAAGAAATCTAATTAAACTTTTGTTGTACTGGTACACTATTTTGCAGTTATAATATCTTCTCTATACAGAAGTAAAAAAATACCATTTGTGGAAGTAAATATAATGGAATCAATAATGATATTGTAAAGAGTACATTGGATGAACTAGGGATTTCTAAGTTACTTAGTAAGATATAAAGGAGCATTAAGGTATGAAGGTACAGTATACTATGTTAACAAGAAGCTAGAGATGAAGTTTCTCTCTTTTGCAGTGTCACTTTGAGAACCATTTGCTGAATTGTTTGACCTTTCTCTATGTTTGCCATTTGGTAGAGTCAATATATCACTAACATAACTTGGAAGAGCTTCTTGATGTATTTAAATCACTTGGACATCATTAGATATAAGAACATAAGAAAATGACATCTGTGTCTTGTGATAAAAAAGATAATCTTCACAAGCTTATTTTGGAATGCACAGTGCGTGTTATAAAGACATTTCAGGTTATTAGCTGATATTATCATGGATTTGCATAAACTGTTCTGGGGCCCGTAGGAGTAAGAGTAAGAGGAGCAGCAGCAGGAGCAGCAACAGTAGGAGCAGCAGCAGCAGCAGTGGTGGTGGTGGTGGCGACGGCTGCGGCTGCGGCTGCGGCTGCGGCTGCGGCTGCGGCTGCAGCTGCTGCTACTATATAGCACTTCTTATTTCTCAGCCTTGCTGCTGCATGGTGGAAAATGAAAAGATCAAGGCTAAAAAATATGAGTCATAGAGTCATATTTTAAAATTGTAGATATGGTGACAGGTTTGCAAAAAAAAAAATCACTGATTTCTGGATTTCAAGAAACAAACAATTAAAGTGTTTTAAACTGAAAACCAAAGATTTTAAAATCACTCAAGGTGCTGAAATTAGCATGGAAGGAAAATAAACTGATCTTGCTTCTCTAGTACACTAGTACCTCGGATAACGATGAGACTTGGTTCCACAAGTCTCGTCGTTATCCGGTTTTTAACGTTGTGTGATGCATTGATCGCACAACATTAAAAAAGCCCTGTTTCCCTGGAGGCTGCAGCAAGCCAGAACGGTGGGATTTGAATCTTGATGTTTTGGATTGTTGCAGCCTCCAGGAGGGTGGGGGAAGTCCTGAAACAGCTTGGATAGCGTCCCCCTCCTCCCTGAAGCTGGCAGAAATAGCACAGAAATAGCGCAGATCGGGTCTCCCAACATCCCTCTGACCTCCCTGCCGGCTTCAGGGAGGTGGGGGACGCTATCCAAGCTGTTTCAGGACTTCCCCCACCCTCCTGGAGGCTGCAACAATCCAAAACGTCAGGATTCAAATCCTGACATTTCGGCTTGTTGCAGCCTCCAGGAGGGTGGGGGAACTTCAGAAATAGCTCAGATTGGGTCTCCTGACCTCCCTGTAGCCGGCAGGGAGGTCAGAGAGCCCGAAATGGGTAAAAAAAATGGAGGGTTGGAAATAGCTTGTATCGAGTCCCCCAACCTCCCTGGAGCCAGCATGGGGGCCCAGGGAGCCCGAAATGGGTGAAATAAATGGAGACAGTTCCAGGGAGGTCGGGAGACCCGATCCACAGCTGCAGGATGGCTGGGGAAGCTGACAGGGACTCCCCATCAGCTTTCCTAGCCACCCGCCCATGCTTCCACAGCTGTGGGGTGGCTGGGGAAGCTGATGGGGGAGCTCCCCCATCAGCTGTCCAGCCACCCCACTCCTGCCTCTACAGATGCAGGGTGGCTGGGAAGCTGAACGGAGAACCCCATTCAGCTTTCCAGCCCCCCTGCTGCTAAGAACGACTGCAGCGGATAATGCTGACAGTTCGTTGTCTTTAGAAATTTCTTTAGAAATTTTGCATCGTTATCCGATGTGAGCATTATCTGATATAGTTGTTATCCGAGGTATTACTGTATTTTAATTTCTTGACTTAAAGTCTGGTATTTCATACTTTGTGTACTTTTGAATTTGCATGCTGATGGACTTCCATCTTCTATGTTTTAGTCTTTGTTAATCCAGAGGTATAATATTCAGCTTATTAATATCACCTGCTCTATTTATCATAACTTGTTTCTCTCTGTACATTATGCAGTTTTGATTTCTAAAAGTCTGGGTGGCTGGAATGTATAACATGGATGAAAAGATAAGAGTAATCTGTAAAATTCAGTCACCTGCTGAAAGATTATCCTATTTATCCATCTGCTGGCACAGTGACTGTAGCATGAGCAGTTTGACTTCTAGGGTCACCTATAAGGAGATATCCATGTCTTCACTGTGCAATAAAAAGTCAGGTAATCCTAAAGAGAATCACTATTTTTTGTGCAAGTAGCAGTTGCATGCCCCACTCAGCTGCTTCTCAACAGGATCCTTTTCTTTGATTCTCCTTGTATAAAAATGTGCAAGTTTTTCCAAAACTAGAGTGAAAATTATGTAACCTAATTAGCTTAGCTGGTTGTTCCCAAAGAAGTTGTAGAACTGCTGACACAACATTGGTTGTATTTGTATTCCACTAGCATAGTGATGGTTGTACATTTATAGAATCTGGCCACAGTAAACCATGATGTTCATTACCAGAACCTTGAAATTGTTTTGTTTTAATTGTTGTTCAGTCGCACAGTTGGCTCTGACCTTTTGCGACCCCATGGACCATCATACTCCAGGCACCTCTATCCTCCACCCTTCCTCTCAACCCGCCCAACTCTGTGTCCATTGCATCAACAATACCATCTAGCCATCTCATTGCCCTCAACCTTTCCTAGCATTGAGGCCTTCTCAAGTGAATCCTCTCTTCTCATTTGATGACCAAAGTACTTTAGCTTCATCTTCAATATTTAACCTTCTAAGGAGCAGTCAGGGTTGATTTCCTCAGTCTTGATTTCAACCTGTTTGTTCTCCTCGCTGTCCGGGATACTCTCAAAACTCTCATCCAACAACACATTTTAATGGCATCTATTCTTCTGTGCTTAGGTTTTCTTATGGTGCAACTCTCACAGCCATACATTACTACCGGGAATACCATTACTTTGACTATGAGGACTTTTGTTTGCAAGGTTATGTCTCTACTTTTCACTGGGTTCCCAACATTTCTCATAGCTTGCCTCCCAAGAATTAGTTGCCTTTTTTATTTCATGGCTGCAATCACCATCTGCAGTGATCTTGGACCCTAAGAATGTAAAGTCTGTCACTGGTTCTACCTCTTCCCCATCTATTTTCCAGGCGCTGATAGGGCCTGTTTCCATTATCTTTTTTTCTTAATGTTGAGTCTCCAACCAACTTTTGCACTCTCTTCTTTCAGTCTAAACAAGAGTTTCTTTAGGTTTTCTTCACTTTCTGCCTTTAGGGTAGTATCATCTGCATATCTCAAATTGTGCTTTTGTGTATAAGTTGAATAAGCAGGGTGACAAAATACTGCCTTGCTTACATCTTTTCCCATTCCAAACCACTCCATCAATCCGTATCCTATCCTAACTGTTGCTTCTTGACTCTTGTACAGATTTCTCATGAGACCTATAAGTTCTGGTATTTCCATCTCTTTAATTACTTGCCACATTTTGATGTGATTCACGCAATCAAAGTTTAGTCAATGGTGTAGTCTACAGTACACCATTGGTGTAGTCAATGAAACAGAAATAGACTTGTTTCTGGTATTCCCTTGTTTTCTCCATGATCCAAAGTATGTTGGCAATGTGGTCTCTAGTTCCCCTACTTCTTCAGAACCCAGTGTGTACTTCTGGTAATTCTCTCTCCACATGCTGCTGAAGCCTATCATGTATTATCTTGAGCATGACCTTGCTGGCATGTGGGATGAGGGCAATGCATTCTTTGGCATTGCATTTTTTCCTGGGGATTGGGACATATACTGATATTTTCCAATCCTGTGGCCATTGCTGCATTTTCCAAATCTGCTGGCATATAGAACTCCATCATCTTTTAGGGCTTTGAATAATTCAGCTGGGATACCATCATCTCCACTTAAAGCTTTAAGGACCCCCTTATATTGACAGTTTTTGTTACAATTTTAAAGAATTGACTCTCCCACCTTTTAAAAAGATAACATGGCTGTTTTATCACTTTTTTTAAAAAAAAATGTTGAAACACTACAAGCTACAGGCCTCTCCTTCTGTCCAGCTCATTTTTTGTCACCTTATTTCTCATAGCAGATAATAAGCTGCTCACATGGCATTTATCCTCTTCCATTTAATGAGGCCACACATTCTACTTATAACTCAAAAGGTTTTCATTGCCCCAGAAAAAGAAGGCCAAAATCCATTATTGGGTTAGTTCATTATAATGAATATAAGTTTAGTTGCACCTTCAGTAGTGGAAAAGCAAATTGATTGTAACTAGTACAAGTTACAAACTCTCTTATATAGTGTTTTATTTGGGTTTTATTGGGATTGTTCTGCTAATATTATTACAACCTGTGTTTCACCATTCATTATATTAGTACCTGGTCTCTAAACCCCTTTTCCTATTTCCTAATCCAGTTGCCTTCTGACTTATTTCAAACATGTCTTACTTATTTAAATGAGTCTACAAGCTGTTCTCAATATTAAGTCATAATTTTGTTGTTCAGCAGCACCTTCCTCATTCCCTTAAGCTACATTTTGGCACTGGTTTTTTAATATTAGTTTAAATCTGAGTTCACTCTAGGTTGCTTGGGGTGATTTCCCTTTCTAAGTTGCAGATGCCATAATACAGAAAATATTCAGCATATTAAAACCAATTAGAAAAGTGAGTAGCATAAAACCCCTTGAATCTATCTATGAGAAACATGTCAGGAAACTTTGACCCAATAATGAAAAAAGTGCCCCCAAATTTTTAAATATCTACAACAAGTCATCAGCTGCAGAATTATGGTCATTTGAAAGAAAAGCAGTAAAAAAAAGTCCACCACAAAACTGTTTGGATATATTTGGCTGGAATTTTACAAGAACAAATTCACATCTATCTATGAGCTTTCCATTTTCCATTTATAATGGGGGGAGGGAGGACCATGACCCTGTGGTTCCAAATGTGGGGCACACAACTTTGATCCCTGGTTGGGATCAAACTCACAAGTGTTTAGTTGCAGTACAGCAGCTTAACTACTGCACCATCAGAGCTCATAAATTTTTTGGCACTACAATTCTTGTGGTGGACTTCTTCAATGTTACTCTTATGTTTGATATTACCACTTGGATACCATAGTATGTGTACAGGACATTTTTGAAATCACTCATTCATTGGGTTGTCATGACAGAGGCAAATTGATGACATGTGCTTTAGGAAAGGCTGTCCATTAGGAAAGGAGTGAAAACCTGGCTGGCAGGTCGGGTCTGGGGAGTGGATGGTTCAATTTCCACAGCCAGTTGGATGGTTTGACCCCCAGTATGTCCAAGTTATAATACCTAGCTTTTAATTAAGTTTTAAAGCTTTTTAAAAGTTTTTAATTTTTTAAAGTGTTTTTAAAATTGTTGAAAATCGCCCTGGGTCCCTTCGGGGAGGAGGGCGATAAACAAATATAAATAAATAAACATGCAACAAGAACAGTCACAAACAGTTTCTGGTTATTATTTGGCATAAAGAATACAGCTTCTACATCTCCTGCTTCTATTTACATAGTCTATTTGATTTCTATATTGGCTGTCTGATGGTGTCTACATGTACAATTATATGTTCAGTTGCTTGAAATATACATTTACAATAAACAGATTACTAGCTCAACAGAATTCTAAAAGCCATTTTTTCTGCTTCCTTTCTAACCTTTAGACTAAATGTTCCAAAACCAATTGATTCTGCTTTGGTTCCTACTTTTTTGTTCTAACCACCTGTGCTTATAGCTATATCTCACCCATATGTGATCAGTTTCCTCTTAGATGCTAACATAAAACCTTCCCTATTCAACCTCAGGATCTACAATAAGGAGTGCAGACTCAATGATAGTCATACTGATAGGCTCTACGTGCTGCATATGTTAGCCACTAGACACTATTTTTACTTTAATCTAGTTGTGTCATTAGTGACACTAATTGTACTTGTCATTTTGGAAACCCCCCCCCCCCCCGGTAGTTGGTTGAGACCTTGGAGTCTCATCTTCCAGCAGTATATCATTTTATTTTGGACTGTTTCATCATAACATTTTCAACAGCAAATGAGTTCAACAATGTTTTACCATTTCCTCCTGCTTTCAAGGTGAGAAAAGTTCAGCAGTTGGTTTGCCATTGCCTCTTTCTAGATAGCACTAACATAAGTTAGCTAGACTATCATCACTGTTGTTTCTAAATGATCCTCCATGGAGTCACCTTCAGCTACCACTTGCCTCCCGGTGGTATTGCTCTCAGCTTCTCTGACACACTCAACTCCCTCACCACTTTATGTCATGCAGACATGAAAGGGACTTTTTGTTGTTCAGTCGCACAGTCGATTACAACCCTTTGCGACTCTATGGACCATTGCCCGCCAGGCACCTCTGTCCTCCACCAGCCTTCTCAGCCTTCCCAGCTCTGTGGCCATTGCATCCACAATTCCATCTAGCCATCTCATTTCTTCTTTTGCCCTCCACCTTTCCAAGCATCAAGGCCTTCTCAAGTGAATCCTCTCTTCTCATTTGATGTCCAAAGTACTTTAGCTTCATCTTTACAATTTGACCTTCTAGGGAGCAGTCAGGTTGATTTCTTCTAAGACCGACCTATTTTTTTCTCCTTGTTGTCCAGGGGACTCTGAAAACTCTCCTCCAACACCACATTTCAAAGGAATCTATTCTTCTGCACTCAGCTTTCCTAATGGTCCAGCTCTCACAACCATACATTGCCACCAGGAATATCATTGCTTTGACTATACAAATTTTTGTTTGCAATGTGATGTCTCTACTTTTCACTATGTTCCCCAGGTTTCTCATCGCTTGCCTCCCAAGCGTCAGTCATCTTTTTATTTCATGGCTGCAATCACCATCTGCAGTGACAGCATTTTTTTAAATATAATGTTTTCTAGACACATTAAAAGGGAAATAAAAACCACTATTACCCCCGATCAGTTTAAAAGAACTGGAAAAATAGATTGGGTAGTGTGGCATCATTGCTTCTCTTCATTTTTTTAAGGACTTGCCTTATTTCATCCCATGAGTGTGGATTAAATTGAAAGGCATGTACAAACCCTGTAGGGAAAAATGATTAAGGACCTGTCATTTGGTCCTTAAGTGAAAAGCCTAAGCAGTGAAACATATAGTTCCATTGGGATTAGGCACAAAACATTCAGAAGCTTACTGATGTCTAGAATTGAAAAGGTATATCAAAGTGGTTGTTGTTGTTTGATTTGACAGAGCCAGACATATCTTGTGTTGTAATCTAAACTTTGGGACAGGGGTAGACAACCTATGGCCCACAGGCCATGCCCTCACCACTGCCACTAGAATCAGCTGCAGACTCATTACAACAGTTTACAACAGCCAAAGACTCATTTACATGTTTACAACAGCCGTCAATGATTCCTCAGTCAATTCTGCTGTCACCGGCTGGGCCACCAGTCCAGCCCACCAACTGTCTGACAGAGCATGATTTGACCCCCAACTTCCAAAGGTTGGCAGCCTCTGCTTTAGGAGCTTCTCCATACAGAGGTAAAATAGAAAATATACCACCAAAGCTAATGTGATATTTTGTATTTCTACAAATATTTGGTCTGAGGTGATAAAAGCTTTTCTGCTGCCTGATTTGGAAATATATGATGGCTCTTTGCCCTCCACCCCTGCCATTGGCCTACAAACAGAAGAAGAGACAGGCAACATTGATGAAACCGTTGGCAATGGCAGTGACCATACTCCCCACATGTCACTTAAGAAGAGGTGGAAGAGCTGTTGTTGAGGAATGCCTTTCCTGTTCCATGGCACCCCCATAGCTTATCTTCTTTTCAGCTGCCCATTAAAAAAACAAAAAAAAAACCCACTAATTTTTCAAATAATCTGTGAAATGTGGAGAAGCTATACAGGTGTTGCAAACCAAATGGGAGCATGCCAACTAAAGTACATGTTGTTCAGATATATAAACTGTATGCATGTGTTTTTACATTAGTTTAAGTCTAAAAAGAAAACAAATCTTGGCTCACAAATTCATCACAATAGCCAAGACCAAAAAGATGCTTGCACATTTTCATTGACAGCTATACATATTGAAAATCAGATATAGTTGTAAAAAATCCTGCTGACTGCCAGTTTATTTTCTGCACCTAGACTTATGCCTCTGTGGTTTTCCATTTCAATGCATTTGCCTTGAACATTCTTCTTCTCTTTGTTTGGATCCTTGAACTGTCTGCTTGTTAAGATGGACAGCCCAGCCACAGACTGGTCAGATACCATCAATTTACTACTTACTATCTGACCAAAGTCAATTATTGTCAGCTGGATGTCCTCATGATAGTTTTGTTGGTGGTGGTGGTGGTGGTGGGTGGTGGTGGTGTGCGTTCGTGCATTTGTTTTATTAGGTAAAGTTTTTCCTTGCTCAAAAGCCAGTCATATCCGACTCTAGGGTTCAGTGCTCATCTTTGTTTCAAAGCCGAAGAGGCAGTGCTGTCTGTTTCTGCAGATGTTTCCATGGTCATGTGGCAGGCATGACTAGACACCGGAGTGCATGGAACACTGTTACCTTCCCACCAAAGTGGTCCCTATTTATCTACTTGCAATTTCTTGCTTTCAAACTGCTAGGTTGGCTAGGCTATTAGGACAGGTGGAAATCTTCAAAAGACACTATGGAGCTGTTGCTTCACAATGGGTGGGACTTTTACCCACTAAAACCACCTCCCATTATGTCCCACCACCCCACGGAAAGTGTGTGTGTGTGTGTGCGCGCGCGCGTGTGCGTGCGTGCATGTGTGCGTACATATGAGCACGTGCGTGCGTGTGCGCATGTGTGCATGCACACACACACATGCATGCACATGTGTGTATGTGTGTGTATATGAGTAAGAGAGAAATATTTTAGTCATTGCAAGAGCTGTTCCCAAACTCCATATGAACCTCTTCTTTTCCTGTAAGTTAGGGTTTCTCAACCTTTTAAAGCCAGGGGCCGGACCACGCACCCTCGGACTGTTTGCAGATTGGACTGGTGTCTCCCCTCACTGCCCCGAGCCCACCACACCCCAAAAAAGCCCCCCACTCCCCCCCAGTGTTCCCCAGCATGGAGGCACTGTATGGCATGGGTGAAAGAACCCCATACACAGAGACACACACACAGAGCCACCGACAATACATCAGTGGCTGCAGGAAACACCTCAGTAGCTGCCGGAAACATGTCCATGCCCACCGGAAGTCCCCCCCCTGCAAATACCGGGAGCACAGCCCCCAGGAATGCTCCTGTGTCTGATTCTGCCAGCGCCAGAAGTGGCAGCTGGAGCAAGGGCATGGGCTAAATAATTTGGTGCCTTGGGACAGATCCTTCCCACGAGCCATAGGTTGAGAATCCCTCCTGTAAGGGACTCACTATATATTCAATGTTCTCTTGCCAAAAGAAAACCACACCTAGACATTGTGACCTTGGATATTCTCACTGCTCTGCCTAAGTGAGGAGTGTGTAATGATAGCTATCGACCAATCTCACAAATCCCATTCAGAATGGCAAGGAGCGAAATGCTCCTGTTCTGTGACAAATTAAACATTAACAACATTGAGAGTTTTATTTTATTTGCTTATTTGGGGATGGGTAACCATGTGAGGGAGAGATTTATAATGTCACTGGCAGTACTGCCTCCATTTCCTTCTCATCTGTATTCTCCACAGACCCTATAAACATGGGCTGTCAGCCAGTTCATCCTGTCAGAATTTTACATTGCCTCCTCCCCCTCAGCTCCTTCACTTACTTCGGCTGCCCCCCCCCCTTCAAAAAATTCTACATGTTGCAACCTCGGCTACAGTTCCTCATCATCACATCTCGTTCATCACTGTGACACCAAACACTGCACAACTTTTTAGAGGGGAAAAGTCATGGATCAGAAAGGGAAAGGAGAAATAAACAACTTGCCAACAGAAGCAGCTGTGCTACAAGAATCTGTGGGAGGTAAGACTGGAGCCAATTTCTCTGCCAGCAGCTGTGTTGAGCGCAAAGTCCTTGATGAGCAAGTCTAAGCATTTTGAGTTAGAGGGTAAAATCTTGGTGTTTCTCAATTTGCTTCCTAGAATAAAAGATTAACAGTAAATGAATAAAGATATAAGGGGAGGGAGGAAAGGTCACTTGTATTTCAGCAACAGCCAAACTAATATATTGCAATGGAGTTAGATACATTCATAAGATTTATTATGCAATGTTGTAATATAAATTCAAATGTAGGTTGGTCAGGAGCATTGTGATGTGGTGTCAAAGGAGATACATGTTTGCTAAAGAGGTATGTGTGTCATATGCTAGGCCTTTATTTCCCTGAGACAAATCCTGTCTCCCAGTTAGTTTGAGAAGGTTGGTCTCTTATGGACTGCTGTATGAAGTGATCTGATTGACAACTCTCAGACCAATGAGAAAAAATGGTATCCAAATGATTTTGCACTTCTCCAGATGTTCCAGTGAAAACATACGTCAAAGGGTATGTACTGTTCACAGATCAGTTTTGAAACAGAATGGTACTGGGCCAAAGTGATAATAGAAGGAAATAGACACTTTGCCCTCTGATATTTTTCACTGTTTAAGAAGAATTCCTTCTTCCCAGGTTCATATTGATATTGGAAAGATGGCAGAGATATATTTTTGATGTTAAGTGCACAGCCACACAACCTTTAAAATGTCTCCAGCTTTCTTAAAGTTTTTTTTAAAAAATGTGACTATCCATCTAGATAAATGCAAATGATACAGAGCAGCAGGGCACTGCTTTCTTTCTGCCTCCATCTCATAAATACCTATTGACTCAGTAAGTAACATTTTTATCATAATGGATGTGTTAGACAATAGCAATTTGGAGCATTTCTAGGAGTAAAAGCCCGAGATCTATCAATCGAGTGAACATCCTGTTACATTAACTTTCCTTTTTGGAGAACAAAAGCAGCCACTTATCAATTTGTTGTATCCTAAGTCAAAACACAGTATGTGACAAGTTAACTTCTTTTGTTTCCAAAGAAAGGAATATAGTAAGGAAAACAGTATCTTCTGTCATGGATGATTGTGAAATATCAGTAATTACATAAAGAGACTAGCCTTCCAGATATTTCTGGGCTCCTATCTACCCCAGGCGGACTAGCCAATGATAGAGACTTACATTTAATCATATTTATATTTTGTAGGTTTTCAAACTGCATGGTTTGTTGTTGTTTTTTAATTAAACTTTAAGATGCCTGGAGTTGCATTCATGGGAGAAAGCAGGAATACAAATACTTTTTTTAAAAAAAATATGAGATTGTAACTACTAAAAGTATTGTTTAGAAGTAAATTTTGACATATTTTGGTTCAATATATAACAGATTTATCGCCATAGTTTTCAGTAGGGGTTTGATAATAAGGAAATGAGTTACAGTAATACCTCATATAACATTAGTATCAAATAACACTAAAATCGCATAACATTAAGGAATCTGGGGGGAAGAATTGCATCAAATAACATTAAGATCCTATGGGATGCTTCAGATAACAACCGCAAAAGCCTGTGTGGTTACAATGTATCTCTATGGATCCCATAGAGGATCAGATAACACTAAAAATCATATAACACCAAGACTTGTGGAACCAGGTTTTAGTGTTATATGAGGTTTTACTGTATATAATTTCCTTATCAATAACTGACCATTTTCTATGTTAATATTTGTGGGTAATCCTCAAAAAATCCCCAGATGAAGGTGGAGACTGGGCTCAAACAATATCATCCCTCTTAACCTAACCATAGTCTCTAGCATAATTAAGCTAACATGTATTCTGGCTCTGTGTTTTCTATTGCAGTTTAGGAGAAACACAGAAAGGGGACGACAATAATGATGGCAATTCACAATTGGGAATGGATATACTTTTCCCTAGCCAGTCTTTTTGTAAAATGGCAAATAGTCTGAGAACTGTCATAGTTTGACAAGTGCTAAATATTGGTGACCAACCTCAGTGGAGGCCAAGAAAAAAATTTTTTTGTTGTAAATCATTTAAGCTTTTGGTGAATTTCCAGCTTCTCTTGGCTTCCCTTCTGCAGGTGCACTTTGAGCTGGGAAGTAGGGAATCAGGGATAAATTGAGCACACTTTTAACATCATACGAAGGTTTGGCTGGCTTAAGGACTTTGTGTATCCCAGTCGATTAATTTATGTCTCATCTGACAAGCAACTTTGATTGTGACAATATGCAATCTACATTTTTTATCCCTACATGCTTAGTAAGAACAATGACCTCAGACAAATGGTTGATTAGATAAGTGCCACCTTCATCATAGAGTCATTGTTTCAAGACTGTGAAATAAGAATGATCAGGGAGTGTGGTGATTCAAATGTGCAATGTGTTTTAACAGGAATTTAGCAGGTGGCCTCCTGTGTTTGTTCTTATTTGATCTCAAGAGGCAGTTTATTATTTATACTGTCAAATAATCTACCTACAAAACAACATTATACAAGACATAAAAGCTAAATTAGCAACAGAGATAAGGCCCAGGACATTTCTCTCTACTCTTCTAATGGTCTGGGAAACAAATATTCTCACCAGCCTTCTGAAAAATGCCAGTATGATCAGTGGTGGGATGTCAAAAATTTTACTACCCCACCATGACATAATCACAGTATGGGTGGAGCTAACATCATGGGCGAAGCCAATGTCATGACATCATGAGGTGGGTGGGGCCAAAGAAAACAAATTTAAAAAAATAAAAAATAAAATAAAAATAAGCACACACACACACAAAAACACACCTCAACCCATCTACCCACCCACCCACAACACAAACCTGTAAATAAATTAAATAAATAAATAAAAATACATTAAAATACACCCACCCATCCAAACAACCACCCACCCACAACACAAATCAACCAGAGCTTTTAAACCAGAGCTTAAAGCTTATTCTGGCTAATCTTTCTCACACTAGGTCAGATGGAAGGAACTACAGAATGAACTCACCACAAGATGGCTTCATTTTGGCACTTTTCAACTTTTCAACAGTTAAAGAAGTTAGGTACTAAGTCTTTGCCTAACCAGTTCTCTAGGATATCTAGGGGAGCAGGCTATAGGGAGCTTCAGGTTAGCAGCTTCTCTTCCTCCTCCCCTCTTGGGAGGACAGCAAGGAGGCTGTGCATACGCGCCAAGCACTGTAGGCTTGCATGCATACCAAGTACTTGGAGCGCATGTGCAGTGGAGGAACCAGTGAAAAGGTAAGCACCGAAGGTGGTTCCCCCCCAAAGCTGCAACCAGTTCTCCAGGACACTGGGAAAAGTTACTACTGTTTCTGGAGAACTGGTGAGAACCTGTTACATCCCATCATTGAGTATGATGGTACTTCTGGGGAAATTGTATGAGGGGCTTCATTCTAATAACTGTCCTCCGTTTTCTTTTATGAGAAAGATACTGATATAATCTGAGGTTGAACACATCATCCCTTCCACTTGTCTTTTTTCTATGCAATTGCTTGATGATTAAAATAACTAAAAATGTTTATTGCTATCACATTACTTCTGATGTGTGATAACTACCATATATACTCGCGTATAAGCCAACCTGAATATAAGCCAAGGTACCTAATTTTGACCTGAAAACCAGGAAAATAGATTGACCTGAGTATAAGTCGAGGTTGGGAAATGCAGCAGCTGCTAGTGAGTTTCAATAATCAAAATACATGAAAATATGATAAAATTAATTAAATTGTTGGCACATCTCAATCTGGTGTGGTCTTGGAACCCTCATGGTCATTGACCCGAGTATAAACTGAGTCCCCTTTTAGGGAATCATTTTTTGCGCTAAAAATCTCAGTTTATATTCGAGTATATACGGTATGTGAATTAGTGACCTGCAAAATATCATATCATTAGTAGTTCTGCTTACATCTTGCAAATCAACAGCATCTCATGTTAGGTCATCCTCTTTTCCTACTGTCTATACCACATAGCAATTTCCCCTCCCCCAGTACATTCTGCTCAAGTCTTGCAAATTAACAATGGTGGTTTTCTTTATTGAATCAATCTGTCTCATGCTATGTTTTTTGTCTTTTCCTACTCCACCAGCATCAATTTCCCAAAAAATATTGTATTTTCTGATAAGTTGTGTGCTCTCATTTTATGAGCAAGGTAAAATAGCCTCAATTTAATCATTTTTGCTCTTGAGAGAGTTCAGGATTGACCTGATTTATCAGCAACTTATCTGCCTTTCTGGTGGTCTATGTCAGTGGTGGTGAACCTATGGCCTGCATGCCAGAGGTGGCATCCAGAGCCTTCTCTGTGGGCACCTGTGCAGTCACCCCCAGCACAGAGTTTCCCCCGCCCCTCTGCCCAGCAGCCCAATGGGAGCACTTCCTCCCTCTCCCAGCTTAGAGTTCACCCCACCCCTCTGTCCAGCAGCCCAATGGGAGCACTTCTTATCTCCCCCAGCACAGAGTTCACCCCGCCCCAATACCCAGCAGTCTTATGGGAGTGTTCCCTTCCTCCCCTGTTGTTGTGTTGGCACTTTGCAATAAATAAGTGGGTTTTGGATTGCAGTTTGGGCACTCAGTCTTTGAAAGGTTTGCCATCACTGGTCTATGTGATCTGTAAGGTTCTCCTTCAAAATGAGATTTATTAGTTGCTGTTTAGACTGTAAGCCACCCTGAGTCGCCTCGGCGAGTGGGCGGCAATATAAATTTGAACAAATAAATAAATAATTTTTTTCCCTCCACTGTCTTTTACATTTTGACCTTGGATCCAGTGACAATTTTTTGCTAACTCCAGACCTTCCTTTATTATTTTAAATGACAAGGAGATATCTTTTGGAAAATAATTAGGCAATATGTTCATAGAGCAAGGATTTGAAAATTGGAAGACAGCTTTCTAATCTGCAGGCATGGAGCAGGCATGACAACATTCATTTGCCTAAATGCTTAAAGGATATTTGTATTTCTCTGTTGTATATGTTGTAACTCTCATTTTTGCTTCACCAAAGCAAAACAGCCCATCGAAATAGTCCTTCAAAATATTTTTGCACAAAGGAGCTTCAGCCATGTTCTGGCTGTTCATGGTTCTATTCTGGAATCCTGTAGGACTGGGTAGTTCATTATGATGAAAATTATGAAGCACCTCTAAAAAATTGCTTTGTTCAATTTTGTGCTCAGGTTATCAATGGTTAGGCAGGCTCTTGGATTTCTGTTTTATGTCTCTTTATCAACTGTAGAGAGCTCAGAAGGGTAAATGGGAGACCATCTTGACTGTTCACTTTAATTGCATAGCATTCAGATTTCCCTTGGCTGTGTCAAGTTTGGCATCCTTTTTCGTGTTAGAAACATGGGCACAATATTGTGCAGCAATCACAGGCCATTTCTTGGCATTTTGAATCATGGATAGTGAAGGACAGTTTCCCACATTCATAATCAAGGGGTTTTCTTTCCTTCTTTTCCTTCCTTCTTCTTCTTTTTTTTTTTGAAGAAATGAATGCACCATCTATTTCTAAACCTCCCCCCAAATTATTCGTCTCAAAATCACAAACATTCAGTTCTTATCCAAATATTTCAAGTTATTTTGTGTATTTCCATAAATACAAATAGTTAAAAAATACAAATAGGGGAAATAATGAGCTCTAAAATAGGATGGGGAAGACAAAACAATGTCATCAACTATAAGTGTATCTCCAGTATTCTTTGCTTCCTCACCTCCATTGCTATGAGCTGTATAGTGGTGCCCAAACTTTTTTTTCTTGTGGGCCAGTCCTGCCCCCCCCCCGACGCACAGCTGTGGGGGCTGGAGGTGGGCTGCTCCCACTGCTGACAGTTTTGATTTCAGCAGCAGTGGCGGCGGAGGAGCGACCACAATTTGTCCAGGTTGCTCTGAACAGACTCTTGCTTGATCCTTTCCCCCTCAGCAGCCTTTGCTAAAGCCAATTGCTGCTTCGGGAAAATGACTCCTATGAGTCAAAATTCATGGCACTAAGAGAGGCTCCTGGCGTTCTCAGGATGACATCATTCTGAGGGTGCCATGGGCTTCTCTTAGCTCTGTGTTTCCTTGTTCTCTTTTAGATCACAAATGTACAAATACCTCCAATTGGCCACAGAATCCAAATAAAGCAAAAGCAAAGCAATCACACTTATATACCAAATCGTATTTCTACTGTAGTTCAAAATGATGGGCGTTACAAGTCATTCACATTTATTAGAATGGTTTGATGTCAAAATCCAGGCTTTCCTTGGAATTCCTTGGATATTTCAATTCATCCAAAGAAGAACTCCCATTTCCAACCAGAATTTCAACTCATTTTTATAAAGATGTTCAGGATTTCCTATTTGGTGTTGCTTACTTCCCAAGTGCTGTAGGAAGGAATGAGTTCCCCGTCTTTGTCCCAGCTCCTACTAACCCAGCAGTTCAAAAGCAAGGAATTGCAAGAAGATAAATAGGGACCACTTCGGTGGGAAGGTAGCAGTGTTCTATGCACTGCTGTGTCTAGTCATGCCTGCCACATGACCACGGAAATATCTGCATAAGCAGACAGCACTGGCTCTTCAGCTTTGAAACAGAGATGAGCACTGAACCCTAGAGTCAGATACAACTGGCTTTCGAGCAAGGAAAACCTTTATCTTTACCTTTACTTCTAAACTATTCACCTGGCATAGTCCTGAGACTATAGAAGGGTTGAATTCACTGAAGGAAGTGTTTTGATGCAAACAATACTCATCACTTTTTTTTTTTGGGGGGGGAGCATTGTATCTGTGAAGGTGTGAAATCTGCACAGTAATGCCATTCTCATGTATTTTATCTGAATTGCAAAGCTGGAGAGAAAAGGTGGAGAATGGTGTGTACCAATTGAACACATGGAAGATAAGATATTCAGAAATCAGACAGAACTAAATCAAGCTGAGAATAAAACAAATTCTAGATTAATGCAAACAGCAGGAAGCAACATACAGTGTCTGCTGAGAATACTAATAAGCAATGTGAGTACTTCAGAAAAGGGAAGTATATTTAGTTCTAGGCATGTTACTATGTGCTGTCAAGTATAACTACAGCAGTGTGACTTTGCAGTGCTCAATGAAGTCCTGAGCCGCTTTTTCTTACACTGGTCCCTAATGTGAAATGATTCATAGACTCCCAAGGAAGTCGGGAAAATATATTAGAAATGGAACTGAATTGTGAAGCACACAATTGTGAAAGACACATCCATTATACCCCATAGAAACAGGGAAGTGTATCTGTGTGTGGGGTGGTGGATGTGGTGATACAGATGGGACAATTAGAAAAGAAATGTGAGTTGCACTATATTAGCCATGGAAGCTCTGAGAAATTATAAGAAACTTTTGCAGGGAAGTAAAGGATAAACTTTTATGTCTGAAACCCTAATCAAACATAAAGATATATGCAAAGCCTTACCGGATCAGACTGAGGGAGGATTTGGAAGTACTGTAAGTAGAAGTATACACAATTGGATTTTTCGTAGGCTGAGCAGACAATGATGCTGTGAAATCCTCAAAAATTGGGCAGATCTAGCAGCAGCTGTTGCTGCCACTAGTTTGGATCTCCTGCGAACTATGAGAAATGCAACAGGCCTATGGAGTATATAGTAAAACCCCTACTTATGAATGCCCCTACTTACAAATAATTCGACTTAGGAATTGGTTCTGCACTGAAATCCATGCCTTGAGTTATGAACATGCCCCGTTTTACAAATGGATTTCCCGCCTCTCTGTGTTGCCTCCAGTGAAGCAAAAAACATGTATTTTATACACATGCAGCCTTTCTGTGCCCTGTAGGTAGCAGTAGAGTGCTTAGAGAGGAGTTCTTTGTCTACAGCAGTGGTGCCCTAACTTTTTTTTCCTGTGGGCCAGTCCCACCCCTGACACACAGTTGTGGGGGCCGGAGGCTGGCAGCCCCCCTGCTGACAGTTTTGACATCAGCACTGGCGGCAGCGGAGGCAGCAACTGTGCTTCGTCCAGGCTGCTCTGGGCACCTTCTCACTCACTTCTTTCCCTTCAGCAACATGTGCTGAAGCCGATCGCTGCCTCTGGTAAATTTTCAGACCCTCCTGCAAGTCAAACTTCATGGGGCTAAGAGAGCCCCCTGATCCACTCAGAATGACGTCATCCCGAGCCGCCAGGGGGCTCTCTTAGTCCCGCGAAGTTTGACTTGCAGGTTGCTGATGGGAAAGAAGTGAGTGAGAGGGTGCTCAGAGCAGCCTGGATGAAGAGCAGTTGCTCCCTCCACCACCACCACTGCTAACATCAGGTGGGGGTGGTGGTCTGCAGGGAAGCCCGGGTGCTCACCACAGGCCACATTAATTATATGCAGGGTGCCAATTAGGCCCACTGGCCAGAGTTTTGGCACCCCTGGTCTAGAGTTTCAGTGCCAAAATGGCTGCCAGTTGCTGCTTATTGTTAGAGTTTTCTGAGTTTTCTGTCCATTTTCAAAGCTTCTTTAAGGTAAGGAACAGCCTATTTGCTTATGTATGCTTTCCTTTCAGTGCCGCTGTTGTTTTTGGGTGGCTTGATTGGTTTTTGGAGGGTGGGGTGGCCTGTTTTGATTGTTGGAGGGTTGGGTGGTGCTTTTACTATATCTGAATAGAGATGCCTCAAGTTATGAACAGATTCAATTTATGAACAAGGTCCTGGAACTGAGTTTATTAGTAACTCAAGGTTTTACTGTATTATCATTTGTTCCTGTGACAAGCCAATGGCAGGAAAAGTAGAATTCAGATGTTCTTTGATGCAAAGAACATCTTCCTATAGATTTTTCAAAAGTTTCCCTTTCATGTCTTAGTCTGGTGTTTGCATATATATCAAACCATTGACAAAAAAATGTGTGTGTCTATGAAAGGAGAATATTGTTTTAGATTCCACATGTTACTTGGACTCATTAAAATTCCTTAAATAAATTTTGCAAATAAATCCACAGAGATTATTTGTTAGTTTGTTTTCACAATGGACACTTAGTCAAGATCTGCTCAGTTAGACTCACGTTTGTCTTACTGGCAAGAATTGAATTATTATAAATAATAGTAGACTTTTCTCCTAGGTTATATGGTATGTGTCATTTAATGCTCTTCAAGACCTATAACCTTTGGCTTGTTTACTCTTCTCAACAATCCAACTACTGCACACTCTATTTGATATCATCAAATAAATGTCTGTGTCAAACTAAAAAATAACTGTAGGCACTGTACATTATGTAAAGACAGGAACTAAAATTGAAAGCATAAATGTTGAGCAGATGATCAATGTGTTTTCTAAATGAAAGGAACATAATATGAAATCCAAAAAAGAAGCAATGAGAATAAAACATATTATCATACTGTGTCATAGATTGTAACTTCATTATAATTAAATAGTACAAGATATGGAACAAATGAATTTGTAGGTGTAATGAATAATTGAATCAGAATGCTTACTTATTTATTGACATTGATGAAATCTGAGGAGCAAAATGGTTGCTAAGTCGCAATGAGTAACAAGAAGTTTATTTTATAATGTAACATAATTAGCTCCAAATTTTATTTACACTGCAGCTCAAATAATTGTTTTCCTCAAACATATGTCTTCCAGATGTTTCAAAATGCAAGTCCCATCAGCCACAGTGTAACTCAAAGTCAATTTTGATGTACAGACTTTGTAACTTTATTTATTTTTAGATGGAACTCATCCTAATATTGATTACTTTCCCCCATAATGTATTGTAATATGTTCTGTTATAACAAAAAATATAGAAAAATACTTTTTTGTTTCCTTTATTGGCCATTTCTAATATTACATATCAAAAATACTTATCAAAATAAAATAATAATAGATGAAATAATATTTTGCTTGCTATTTAGGAGTAAACTATGTCATATAACTTGAGAAATTCCTAATGGAATGCCTTGAAAAGCACTTTTAAAAAGTTAAAAAGCAATTTTGAGTAACTATAACTTTATTATGGTCTAAGACCAGCATAGTACAGCAAAACAGAAGTTGAGAAGTGGGTATGTAAAAGGAGCATTTCTGCTCAGAGTTAAGAAGTAATAAAATTAGTACTTAAAATTACTAGTTTTGCAACTACTGTATTGTGCTGATAGTTTATTTAGCTATCCCTAGTTAAATAAACTGTCGGCACAACATCATAGGTGCCAGACTTATTCTTCTGATCGTAAACACTGAAGCACAGGACTTGGCAGTGTTGTGGGTGAATCTAGGGCTTTCGTCAGATAACAGCCAGTGGGTGTATGTACTATTTGACCAGCCAGGATATGAACTTGTTCTGGATGTCTCTATGAAAAGAGCAGTTGCAGAGAACATGTTCTATGGTTTTGACTTCCCCAGTGTCACAGATGCATTGTCTCTTTGTCATTGGTGCCCTTTGAAACTTTCCATCAAGAACTGCAGAAGGGAGGGCCTGGCAGTGGGCTAGTATAAATGCCTTCTGGCTACTTGGTGTCTAAATTTGGAGCAGGTACTGGGAAGGGGCAACAATGTATATCCAAGTCTCTGGAGCCAGAAAGGTTTGAGCTCTGGCTAGGTTGGTTTGCCTTTCTGTGTCTCACATTCTTTGTTTGATAGTTTATTTCACTCATGGCCTGTTTGAGAGTTGGGAGGAGCCAAGGTACTGCAGTCTGGATTGAATTGTTCTTTCCCATGCTGATTGGAATATATCCTGGAGAGTTAGAGGACTCAGGCCACGGGATTAAACAGAATTTTGAACCAAGGGTTGAGAGTGGGTAGCCACAATCTCACCTCAATCTTTATCATAGACATTATACTGTATCCTGACATATATGTAAAAACCTGCCTGGCAGTGCAGGTCTGGGGTACTGGAGGCACAATAACCTCAGCCTGCTGGCTGGTTTGACCTCCTCCTCTGCTCCCTTAAATTCTTAAGTTTTTAAATCATACAAAGTTTTAGTCGTAGTTTTAATTGGTTTTAACTGTGGATTTTGAGAACTTTTAGAATTTTAGCTTGTACTGTTTTTATGTTTTTTTAGGATGTGTTAAACTGCCCTGGGTCACCTTCGGCAAGGAGGGTGGTATAGAAATTTAAATAAATAAATAAATCATGCCCATCTCCAGGCAGAGGGTGACACTGGAATAACTAGAACATGTTACCCATAGCACAATAGTATCTTCATAATTATTCATTATTCTTTCCTTAAAATATATAACTCCTGTTCAATGTCATTTAAAGGTAGACAAACTATTCATAACTACTTCCAAACTCTGGTAATTGGAAAACATTTGAAAGTTACCAGATTGAGAGAAGCTGACATGCTTTGAAAATTGCATCTAGCTTTGCCATGGTGTCTCTTGCTATGTCCTATTTTCCACGCCTTACCTTCAGGCAATGACAATCGAATTTTCACTGTCTCTATGGGAATATTGTAGTTACTGGTTATTTCTCCCTTCATTCTCTCAATTATCCACACAGACAAGTACCTGTCTTATCCATTTCTTTTTATGGTAATTAAGATGTAGAGAAGAAGATCCTGGCCTAAAAAATACAATATATTTGTTATATATCACTAACAACAACAACAATTAAAATGGATTAATTCTCTTGTGTCTTTTGCTGGTCCTCTTAATTGAGATGTCATTTTTATCATTTTTAAGAGAGAGATAGACAGTGCACAAAAAGGGAAATATATGTTTGACTGCATTTACACACACATATACATATAACCCAACATTATTTCCCCCAAATTAAAATTGACAGTGCTGGGCAGAAGATTTAAAATTAAAGATTCTGTTAGTATCTTTTATCACAATCAATTTATGATATGACAGTTTGTTGTGAAGTGTGTTACTGTGCTCTCTCATTTTTTCTACTGTGCTCCAGACATTTTTTGATGATGTTGATTTTTTTTTGCACTTTCTGAAGTTCAGGGACAAAAGACAGGTCCTTGCCAGTCATTAGGTGAATAAGTTTTATGCAAGTTAATTAGGACTCCCTGTAACAAGACTTTTTAAACGCAGGTTTATCTAAGAGACTGGAGTGGCTCAAGTGGTTAAGACACTTAACTTGCTGACTGGAAAGTTGGAGTTCGATTCCTGGGTACTGCATGATGGGGTGAGCTCCTGTCTCTGTCCCAGCTCCTGCCAACCTTGAAGTTTGAAAGCAAGAAATTGCAAGTAGATAAATAGTGATGACTTTGGTGGGAAGGTACACAGCATTCCATCTACTCTGGTGTTGAGACATGTTTGCCACATGTCCATGGAAATGTCTGCAGATGCAGACAGCACTGGCTCTTTGGCTATAAACAGAGATGAGCACTGAAGTCTAGGAGTTGGATATGGCTGGCTTTTGAGCAAGGGTGACCTTTTCCTATACCTTATCTAAGGGCATGCAAAATACGATATGGGGGTGATAGTGTTAATTAATGAAAAAAATATTTATAATTTTCTATCCCCTGAAATACAGAGATTGTTACTGAGCAGAAATCTCAACAATTGTCTCTGGTTTTGATATTTGCCATGTTATGTAACCAATCGTACTATATCTGATATATCCAATGTTTATCATCATTGATCTGGATGGTGGTGCAAGATGGCAAAAAAGTATGAATTATACATAAAACAACAGAGGAAAGAACTAGGGAACAGTGTGGATCTTGAGCTATGTTATAAAAATGCACTTTAGCAACATGTTATCTGCCTTCTTCATCTTTCTAGGGTCCATCTTTTGGTGCACTGGGACTAAAGTGTGGACAACAGGAAGGGAAACTTTCTATCTATAAACTTCATTAAACTAACTGGCCAAAAGTTCCAAAGCCAATTTTGAGCCATTGCCCCAGTGGTGGGATGTCAAAATTTTTACTACCCCACCATGACGACATTACAGTGTGGGTGGAGTTAACATCATGATGTCATGATGTTGTGGGTGGGGCCAAAGAAAATAAAATAAAATAATAAAATAAAAATAAGCACCCACACCCACACACGCACCCCTCAGCCCACCCACCCACCAACCCACAACACAAACCCATAAATAAAGTAAATAAATAAATAAAATAAAAATTACATTTAACACGCACACACACGCACGCACACACACACAAATCAACCCACCCACCCACCCCAAACACAAACCCGTCACATACTTGTTAGTATAAGTGCCTGGACAGCACCATGTTGCAAGATGGATATGGTCATCATACCGGTTCTCTAGGATAATATGCCTTAATGTAAATGTAAAACAGCTGTACCTCCTTAAGGGTTCTTCAATTGGAACAGCAATTGGAACAGCACAGGTGTAGCTTATTGATGAGGTAACACCAAGACTTTGCTTAAAAACCCCAAGCCAGGCCACCAGGCTTTTTTAGGAACTATGGTAGTATGTCAATATAGGTAAAGATATTAAATATACATTAAAATACACACAGACACACCACATCCAAAGGTGAGTCACTTACCTTGGGGAGCCTCAGGCTATAAGGAGCTTCAGGCTAGCAGCTTCTCTTCCTCCTCCCCGCTTGGGAGGACAGCAAGGAGGCCATGCATATGCGCCAAGCACTGTAGGCCCACATGCACACCAAGTGCTTGGTGCACATGCGCAGTGGGGGAACCAGTGAAAAGGTAAGCCTTGAAGGTGGTTTTTCCCCAAAAAAGTTGCTACCGGTTCTCCAGGGCGCTGGAAAAATTTACTACCGGTTCTGGTGAACTGGTGAGAACCTGTTACATCCCATCGCTGCATTTCCCCCTCCAAGAGATTTCTGTAACCCATTGTACACAATAAATGACAGATGTGTTGCATTATGGTGCTTTTTGTTTGGTTCCATGATGTTTCTTAATGTAACTTCCTTTTGGCAGAGAGGGAGAATCTGCCAAATTTGAGTTAACTCATATACATTAAATATGAGAAGCACTCAAATTTTTCTTTTTCTTCCTATGGATAACATCTCTACCAAGGCTTCACCCTATACTAGACCCCCCCCCCCACACACACACATTTACTTCCTTTTTTGCATGTTGACAAGTTCTATATAGCTTAATCTTATTTCTGAGTGGATCTTGAACAAAAATAATGCACTTATGTGCAGGAATTGTAGTATGCTTATATTGACATTTGTTCCAGAAAACGTGACCACAATACTTCCAAGAAATGAGGGCAGCAGTCTGTGCTTTTTAACACTTGATCTCAGAGAGCTTTAGGTACTGTAAATTTTAGAAAAAGAAGAAAAAAGAAAGGAGAGACCAAGCTAAGATTATAATGAATTATGCATTTGTTCTAGAAAATATCCCTTTTTTTCCTTCATTATATTGCCCTCCACTTCATTTAATGGCAGGAGGAAGAGATCCAAGCCAGTTCCTAGACAGCTGAACTATTTAAATGTGAAATTTATTTATTGCTGAGCTTTAATGCATCACTGTGTATCTGTTTTTTTTCTGGTATAGTACACATATATAGATGTAATAAATCATTATGCTATTATTGATGAGTTCTAAATGTTCACTATGTCATGGCAAAGAATTGTTTCCTGCCTAGAACTGATGGCTCATATCACCTGATACATTACCTCATGGTTTCTAAATGGGATGCAAAGCATCAAATAATATCACAAAGAGGCATCAAGGCTCCTGAAATGATTGATAAGTTTTTAATTATAAATCAAATTTTAATTCGGTTGCTCTGTTCATTCAAGTATAACTTATGAAATTTAAGGTATAAAATATTCATATGTGTAATAATTGAGTTTGTAGTGCTGGTGGGTCTCATGCTCAGGAATGTAAATTAGTTTTCATATTCAGAATGATGTGTTTTGGACATTCTGGCCATGTTAGAATGTACCAGTCAAGGACAAATTTGATGGGACAAGTTTTTCCCTCTAGACAACTTTGTGGTGAAGTTTGCGAATAGGCACGTATTGTATTTCAATGAGGGATCGGAAAAAAAAATCTTGCCTGCCATTATCTGATGTTATGCAACATGCTACAGCCAAGCCCTACTATTAGGCAATGGGATAGAGCTAAATCAAGTGTCAGAAGTCAGAGACAGCAATGCATTCTGTTGCCTCTTGTTGTGAAGTGTCCTGTTTGCTCCCTACATGTGTAACAGGGGTGGGGGTGGAGGTGGAATTAATCCCATTGATAGTTCAACTAGCATTTGAGGCAGCTTCTGCATGTGGAATGGAAAGATGTGTCATGTATCCCCCCTCAGAGAGCAAAATATTTTGGATATTACTTATAATGAGTTTAATAGGATACATAGGGTAAATTAAATATTTAAGGAGTGGTTTCACCTGTGTCAGACACACCCTTCCTATGAGGTTCCATGGCTGAGCAGAGTTTCAGAACCACATCTCTCGATACCTAGTCTTCTAAACTATCCACAAAACCATACTGGTTAATCTTAAGTGTCTCAACAGTTATTTTTATTCTTGTAATATCCACTGTGGTACTGTGGTGCTGGAGAAGAGTCTTGACTCAATGTAACAGATTTAGGTTTAGATGCAGTGTACATCTTGAGAGTCCCCTGGACTGCAAAGAGTTCAAATCAGTCAATCCTAAAGGAAATAAATCCTGACTGCTCCTTGGAAAGACAAATGCTGAAGCTGAAAGTCAACTACTTTGGCCACCAAATGAGAAGAGAGGACTCAGTGGAGAAGGCCCTGATTTTAGGAAAGATTGAAGGCAAAAGGAGAAGGGAATGGCAGAGGATGGGATGGCTAGATGGCTTCATTGACATGGTGGCCATAGAACTGGGCAAAATATGGAGGATGTCAAATGACAGAGGAGCCTGGCATGTGGTGGTCCATGGGGTTGCAAAGACTGAACTGCAACAATATCCAAACAATATACAAGCATCCAACACATTTTTAGTAATCAAATTATCTGGAAAACCAAAGCTGCTAAAACCTTTTCCTCAACCATGCTCTTGCAACATATTGCCTGCGCTTGTTGTGGCCTACCTATAAAAAGCAAAAATGAGATGCAAATGTAACTAATAATAAAAAATAAACTCCTATTTACACTTAGTCCCATATTTATCCTGCAAAGTCTCCTGCTCAGGGGAGCATGGAACAGAGGCTGCTGCTGTAATATGATCCATGTGGATTTGAGGATCCCATGATTGTTTGGTGAAGCTATCCTGATATCTGCTTTGGGTTTGTGCTTGCACAGACTCTATTTCAGCAATATGATAACTGAGGCTCCACAACGGACATGTCTTGTAACTTAAATAATAGATTAAGGAAAATTCAGCCTTAATCCTTGTATAGGTTTTGATAGAGTTCTACCAGTGATTCCCCTTGTTTAAACTTTCAAAATTCTGTCCTTTCTCCCCAGTGATATTCAGTGATTGGTGGTGATCTCTAAGTGGTTATGACTAGAAAAATGGTTTTGCTGATTATGCTGTGCAATATCAAATAGGTTCTCTCTCAGTGATTTCAAAAACTCGTTTGCATAGTTTTTGAAAGGTTCATCAGATAAAGTTCCATAATTTAAGACTGCCTAGAACTGAATCTATTCTATATGGTATATTACAGCTAAATCTATTACATATCCATTGAAAATAATGGGAGGATGTGATGAACATTTACCAAGTTCAGTCAGATAGGAAATTAGTCATTTGTTACTCTGCCGAATGGAAAGGAGAGGCTGCCTGTACCTAGGGTGTAGTATACATGTGGTAATCAGAACCACTTAATGTTTGGGAAACCAAAAGATATGAGTGGAGTGTTCCTAAATAGATTAATTTAGTACAAATCCCATAATTCCACATTCTGGGAGTGCTATATGACAGTTGTCTTACAGACACATTAATGTGGCTCACCTAGAAGAAAGTTCTCAACTGGAAGGCTTTGAGGTTGAGGTAGCCTAGGCTAGCTAACCTTTTCATGAACAAAGTATTCAGCTAGCAATGGATTAAGTAGAAGTAGTGCTAGTTGAGTTTCAAACCCTTCATTCCAGGATGTACAAAAATTTTGTAAATTGCTTTTTATTCCAACTTTAAAATGTCTAAATTTAAAATGTGTTTTGCCTCTCAGTCTTCTTCAGGAGCTATCCTTTGTTGTTGTTCAGTTACACAGTCAATTTCGACCCTTTGAGACCCTATGGACCATTGCCCTCCAGGCACACTCCCGGCACAGAACCATCTGCACCAAACCAGTAAATAAAATGGCTGCTTCTGTGCATGTGTGAAAACTACCATTTTGTTTCCTGGTTTGGCACAGACACTTCTGTGCATGCATGAAAGTGGCCATTTTGTTTCCTGCTCCAAACCAGGACACAAAATGGTCACGTTTCATGCATGCATGGAAGGGTCCATATTTACTTGCTGGTTTGACAAGGGCATTGCAGACCTGATGGAATGGCTTCAGGGGCCGTACCAGGCCTGTGGGCCATAGTTTGGGTATGCCTGCTCTTCAATCATACTATTGATGGGTGAGAGTTCTGGTTAATCAATTTACCCCTTCTGCCTTTCACTGGGTTTTTTTACCACTCTTTATAGTCAACATGTTGACTTTTATCTCTGTTACATTTTGCTTCATTTCACAATGAGCGAATTCATAGACCTCTATATTTACTTTCTGTCTCTAGTTTTGAGAAGCATCTTACAGCATATTTAGGAATATGTGAGAAGTCCACTCTTGTAGGAAGGATGTGTGTGTGCTTGCACAAACATCCACACACATTAATTTAATTGATCTGAACATCCTGTACTGAATGTAGAAAGAGATAAAATTTACCATTAGAAATCCTTATATTGCTGAGCATGCAATACATTGTGCTTCAGAGGAAGAAAAAAATACTCCCTTCAATGGCATTCAGACATCCAGACAAAAATCCTACACATGTTCCTAAAATATACATAAACATATTTTAATTTTTAGGCTTGTGTCCATTGATGCAACCATTATTATGTCTATTTGAAAAATGCAAACTACAGTATTTTCTGTATTTTTTCTACTAAAAGTGATTCCACATGATAATGGCAAAGGATGGATTTGAAGACAAGGCATCTGCACATGAAGGTTTATAAAATTCTATTTAGAAAAACAAATATCATCACTAACTTCTTTATCAAGACAAGTCCACTCAATGACACAAGCAACAGTTAAGTGTCTTTGTTTCTGTCACCATTCATACCTTTTTCAATTTGCTGGATATTCCCCTTGTCATGCCTTCATTTCTTGTAAATCAAAGTTGAACAGTATTTGATTACCTCTCTGTGTAGTGGAAGGCATTCTGCAGCAGGAGATGCTGAGGAAAGCTTTATAGGATTTATTCATCTTTTTTGCTTCCTTGGCTAGCAGTTTATTTCTAGCATTGGCTCCATAATAAGTGAAGGTTATATTTCTCTGTTACTGTTCTCACACATCTTAAAAAAGAAGTGTGGTGCCTCATCTCCAAGACTAGCCTAGTGCAACCTGGCAAAACAATTTTCTCTCAGGACTGAAGGCTGTTTCACACATTTTGCAGAGGAAAAATTCAGCATTACTGTTTGATCAACAGGAAGCTGAAGCCAAACACAATGACACATACAAGTGACACCAGACATAGTGACACAAATGTTTTTTAAAGAAGCAAAGGATGAATTAGAAGTTTGTCTGTTTCATATTTTGTTCATTTCCAAAATGTGTATCATTCTTCATAAATTTGGTAGGAGGAAAACAAAGTGTGAGTTTTTAAAAACATCAGTGCGGGAAACATTCAAAGTGACTGATGTGTCCATCCTGGACATGAGATTTGAGTTTTCAGCTTTTAACAGTATTAGTTTGAATCAGTGGTGGGCAGCAAAAATTTTAGCTACCACACCGTGGGCAGTCTACATCATGGGCGGAGCCTACGTCATGGGCAGAGCCTACATCATGGGTGATCTAATCATACCTGCCATATGGCCATGTATACATCTGCAAACATAGGCAGCACTGGCTCTTTGGTTGTAAATGGAGATGAGTACTGCACCCTAGAGACAGATATGACTGGCTTTTGAGCAAGGGAGACCTTGGATCACTTGCAGGGACAAAATATGATGTCAAATTTGAATACCAATCAAGGATCTTCTATTATTAGGTAAAGGTTGTCCTTGCTCAAAAGCCAGTCATTACCAACTCTATGGTTCAGTGCTCATCTCTCTTTATAGCCAAAGAGCCAGTGGATTTGATCCACAAAAGTTCACATCAAAATACAGCCACAACATTTTTGTGTTTTTTTGTTTACTCTCTGATATGCTTGCACAGAATAAAACTTTTTAAATGGTAGTTGTGTTAGTCTGGGCAGGGCAGGGAGGTGGGTGTGGCCACCCAATTTCACTACCCCCCCCACCCAAAGGTCACCCAATGTTGCCACTCCCCTGCCAAAAGGCCACCCAATTTTGCTCCCCCCCCGAACCTGTTGCTTCTCACCAATATTTTGAATTCATTGTCATTCAAACACACTTGCAGTGCTGAATTAAAGTTATTACCTCTTTTTTGATTTCACATATCTTATCTTTAACAGATAAATGTCCAACAAGCATAATACAAATCTCTCTGCATTTGGGAAACATGCACCTCATTTGGTTAGAACCATTACTGAGAATTTCATTTCATTTATCCTCCCCCCCCCCCCAGTATTGTTGGAAATAATTTGAGTTTTTAATAAATATGACAAAGAAAAAAATGACACTGACAAGCAAACAGTAAAGATGATAGTGACAGGTGTTGCACTGGTATGTGTAAAGTGGTCTTAGAGCTACTTCATTAGGTCAAATAATCTTTCAAAGAAGAGAACACTTTTACTTTGAGCCCTGGGAGAGTATTTGCAATGAATAGTTAACAAATGCAATGGAAAAATATCATGCAGGGAAAGATGTAAATCCCTTCCATTTCTTCTCTGTGCTAGATTATCTCATAAAGAATCTTGTTTGTTTGTTTGTTTGTTTGTTTGTTTGTTTGTTTGTTTGTTTGTTCGTTTGTTCGTTCGTTCGTTCGTTCGTTCGTTCGTTCGTTCGTTCGTTCGTTCGTTCGTTCGTTCGTTCGTTCGTTCGTTCGTTCGTTCGTTCGTTCGTTCGTTCGTTCCTTCCTTCCTTCCTTCCTTCCTTCCTTCCTTCCCTCCTTCCTTCCATCGTTCGTTCGTTCGTTCGTTCGATCGTTCGTTCGGTGGTTCCTTCCTTCCATCGTTCATTAATTCAAATCACTTGTAGTTTATCTTATCACCCACTGATAATTAAGCAAATGTTTATTCTCTGACTTCTGAAATGCATCAAATCCAGTAGGTGAACAGTTAGAGGCAGATGATTCAATAATTTTGACTAGTGATCAATCAGTGTATCAAATAATGTATCATCTGGACTAATCTGGTTTATCGAGACATGAGGGCTTAATTGGTATTAAGGACATGAGGACATGGTATTAATTGAATTTCTCACTCATTTGCCTCCATGATATTGAAATACATAGATCCGCCCTTCCATAGGTTTCTAAATACAAGTGTATGAGATAAATTCCAGTGAGAGGTAATGGCTGTGTCACTATATCTCATTGGAATGCATGGCTAAAGGAGAGTTTTGAACCTGAGTCTCCATAGTCTTTGTTTGACAAGTTCTCCCATTTGCTGATGATCCTTAGATAATTTGTTCACTGCTTTGTCTCTTGGAAAAACACAGCACCAATGGTTGCACTGCAGCAACTGAATCTGCACTAGACACCCTCTTATTACAACTTCAAGAATAGCTACTGATACCAAAATACTTGAAAGATTGCTTAAGTAAGGGAGAAAAAGAAATTTTGATTCAACAGTTTATACAAAACTATTCTTTTACACATCCAGAGACTCACTGAGCAAACAAATAATTTTGAGAATTTACACATCTGTCAGACTGATATGATATGTTGAAAAAGCAAAGGAAGCCCCATGCTTTGCACATGTTTTTAAAAATGGAATTTTTCTCAAAACCCACAACCAGACTTTACTGAAAGAGGGCAAATGTACATGATATATATTAATAACAATTGTGAGTTATCAAGTCAATTTTCACTTAGAGTGACATTTTCTAGATTTCTCTAGGTTGAGAATGTTCAGAAGTGGTTTACCTTTCCCTCCTTCTGGATGTGCTTTGGGACTGTGCAGATTGCTCCAAGCCATACAATTTGGCCCTTGTGGGAAACTGAACTCCCATCCCCTGGCTCTGCAGCTGGATACATAATTCACTGAGCTAGTAAGTAAAATTGTATAAATAAATAGGAAGATTTTTTAATGCCATATGAAAACAAGTCAGAAAGAACATGCCACTGGGCTTTGGAAAGCAATGTAAATATGGAGAGAGTTGTCCAAACCCTAAGTTCAAGGTCAATATAATTCTTCAGTGTGCAAGCGTCTGGTGTCAAGGAGGTGCATTAGATACCCAAACCCACTGAAGGCTACACTGCTCCACAGAGTTCTGTTTTGCACCACAGGGGCTGGCCAATTTTTCAAAGAAAGAGGAAAAGACAGAGGACTTTTAAGGACTTCTCTTGTTGGTTTTCAATAGAGCTTCTGGTTGAAAAAAAACAAACAAAAAACCCTATATCCTTTCATTAGAATACTTGATCCGATAGAGCAGGGATTCTCAACCTGTGGCTCATAGGCTTGATACTGCCTGCAGCACCATTTCATGTAGACTCCCAACAGGAAGTGCCTTGTGGTGGAGGAAGGACAAAATGGCCGTCCAGCCCCCGAAGCTGTCTGAGGGAACATGACCCAGCCCCCAGCTTAAAGAGATTGAGAACTCCTGTGATATGAGAATGGGAAATAATTAACTACTCTGAGCATCCTCTCCCATCCTCATCCTTTCTTTATGGTTGCAAGGATCCCTGGGAAATCTTTTGCCAGCCTGAGTGGCTTAGCATCCAGCTCCTGCCACATAAACCAGTTACGCTACTCTATATTATCATCTCAGTGATCTGGAAAGACACCTTCATCTACAGCTATACACAGCTTTGCAGCCATCATTTAATGTTGACACAATTGTATGTGTGATCATCGCTCAGGATTTATTGCACCTCCTTTTATAACCTTAGAATAAAAGAGAGCATAGCAATGAGGGCACAGTCTTTATTGCAGCCCACTCATGTTCATTGTCAGGCCTGAGAACACTATGTAGGTCTATTCAGAATGTAATAGAGAAACTGTGTGTGTGCTAGTCTGTTCAAATCTTGCAATGAATGCACACAGGTTCGATCTTGCAATGAATACACACAACTGGCTAGTCATTTTATGTTCACTCTGTATGTGTGTGCTTTGTTTCACGAAGGGAAAAGAATATCGTTTTCTGCAGAGACATTTGGCAGAACTTTGGGAAACCATGATCTTCTCATGCTTGGGTTGGGGTTAAAAAAGATCACATCAATGAAGTTTAGACTACCTCAGTGAGTTGAAATGACCTGTTTAATGGAAAGCAACTACTTCTGTTAGATTTTTTCACAATGTTAAGAAGTATAATTGTTTAGGTACATGTCTAGATGTCATGAATGAATCTCCTGTGTAATGTTTACACAGCATATGCACATTCTGCAGCCACAGGTCCCCTCATTCTCTTACCTCTACCTCCATTCAATATTTAATTATTATTATTTTTTGTCATTGTTGTCATCGTTGTTTGCTTTTACAGGGCAAAATCCATCCTTGATGTGCGTGTTAGTATGAATGTGGCAAAAATGCTATAAATTACACCTATTAGAATAATGCAAATGGAATAACTGTTGATTGTTATCTCTTGTGCACTGAGTCACACAAGAAGACATGTATCAATTCATGTTTATGCTGATTTCTTAATCTGAAGAAGTCTGGTCAGATCAGTAAAAATGCAAATAACACAGGTCTGGAAAAAAAACAGATGCATGGGATGTTTTTGATAAATGTTATGTTTTCTAGTGTGGTGAATCCAAAAATGACCTCGATTCCCCCCCCCCCCATCATGTACAATTTTTTCGCCAAATATGAGAGTTTTGCATTTTAAAAAAGGCATAATAGTGATGAGAAAATCACTATTTTATTACAATGAATGAAATATATTATTTTTTATAATTAAACAAACAATTTCTTCATAATATATACTTAACATTCTGTGTACACTCTTTTTGTCTGTAAAACATTTCTTCTTCTCTTTTATGCTCCTCTGAACAAGCTTTCGCTTTTCATTTTCTGTTTCCCGTTTGAGTATCCAACAGTAGTCAGCATATTGACGTTCCTTCTTCCTTGGTAATGTCTCTTGATATCACAGACATCCTGGTGAAATTTTTCACCCTGTTCTTCACTGTAGGATCCCAAGTTTTCAGGAAAATAGTTGACATGAACTTTTAAGCTCATCTTGCATCCTTGAGCTTTATATGCTTTCAATATGCATTGTACAATGGTTTTGTAGTGAGGGTCTTTAGTTTTCCTAAACACCTTTGAACTACATCTTTGAAAGAGTCCCACACTTCCTTTTCTTTTTCTCCCACTGTTTCTAAAAAGAGGGAATCAGATAACAGTTTTTGTATGTCGGAGTCAGTAAAAACTCCCTCTTTCAACTTGGCTTCAGACAGTTTTGGGAACTTGGAACACAGATATCTGGCACATTACCCATCTTTTGGAAGTGATTTAACAAACTGCTTCATAAGCCCTAATTTAATATGAAGAGGTGGCAATAAAACCTTTTCTGTTGGAACCAAGGTCGTATTAATGACATTTTTTTCCACTGGGGATTAAGGCATCTCAAAGTGGCTAGTCAGTTTTTGTCCAGTGGGGGTTTCTGGCTTGACTGTCTCACAAACATAGGTAGCAGGGATATTTTGTACAACCTGCCTGCTGGCGTAACAACATGGTTAGTATTTTAAAGTCTCCACAAACCATCCAGTGATGTTCTTGATATTTGATTTTGTCAAGAATCAGAGTTAAATCATTATGGTTTTCATCCAAATGCACCGAGTGTCCTATAGGAAGAGATGCAAATGTATTTCCATTATGCAGCAAGACTGCTTTGAAGCTTGTTTTAGACAAATCAATGCATAGGCACCACTCAGATGAACCATATTCTATTTCAAAGCCCTTCATTAGCCTTTGAACATCACTACAATAAACAAGATTTCCATCTTTGTAGAAAAACTGAGTGAATTCTTTCTCTCAGCACCTATACCACAAAAAAATATGTTCCAGGTGACAGCAGGTTTTTATTTGTGAGTCTTGACCCCAGCAGTTCGGCTGAATCTTTGGAAAGGCCTAAATCTCTAACTAGGTCATTGAGCTCACTCTGAGAAAAATGTTGAGGTACCTCATCAACAGAAAAATCTGAGCTAGATATGTCCTGGGAAGGCAATGTGTTTCCATTCTCCGAATCACTCAGGATATTATCCAAACTGGAAGGTGGGTGTGGAATTGGTATTTCAGAGCTATGAAGCACTGGACAAATAGCTGGATTAAGGTATGGGTAAGATATCTTCTTTTTCTTTTTTGTATTAAAGCCTTTCACATCTACCAAACATAAATAGCAGTCGGTAGTGTGGTTTGTCTGTTCACGCCACATCATAGGAATGCCAAAACGGAATGAGGTTTTCTTACCTTTAAACCACAAATGAAGAACTTCTTCACACCTTCTAAACACCTTATGAGGAGCCCATGCTTTGTTTTGATCCCAATGTTTCAACTTGAAGAAAGCAAAATACACTATCTTCACAAAATCACTTATGTTTCTTTGTTGGTTTTTAATAGTGTATTCACCACAAATAAAACAAAAGTTGTCTGGAGAAATAACACAAACTCTTGGAACCATAATACAGAAGTAAAAATGAGCACAGTCATGTTTGAATGTAAACTGAGTGTGGCTCATATAGCAACTAAGATCTTGAATTTATTTAGCACGTTGAAACATGATCAAATCTGATAATAGGTATGTTTATAATCATTTATAATAACCATAGAACATGTCGAAACTTGCTCAACCCAGCCAGTAAGATATGTTCATCTTTCGCTACTGTTAGGACATTTTTCATTTGGGGGTATTGTACAAAGATTGCTGCCCAGTGGAATAGTACAACTTTAAGGCCCTCCATGTGTTTTGAACACAGGTGTTCATAATAGAGCCTCAAACTGATGGCCAGGCTGTGCATGCCGTGTCCATGTGCTCTGTAACAGCCCAGCTGTGGCTGATTAGAGAATCTGCCCAGCAACACTGGAATATAACTGTGGCCCTCTGGGAAGGGTCTATGGAGGAGGCTATCATACTGGAGGAGGTATTCATTCTGAAGGAGGCTATCTGTGAGGAGGCTATTATTCTGGAGGAGATTATCTGTGAGGAGGTTGTTATTCTGAAGGAGTCTATATACTGAGAAGGACTGAGACACTGAAGGAGGTGATGATGTTCAGAGTTTTTCTTCAACTGAGAAGAAAGAACTGCTAAAGGATCACCAGGACTTTTTGAGTGCTCCTGGAGTTGGAGCCAACAGAGGACTCCAAGCTGTCTACCTACTGTGGGGCTTGGAGAGAGTGAGAGACTGTTGTATATAGTCCTGTGTATGTCTGTCTTCCCCTCACTGTAAGTAAAGCGCACCTTTCCACTGAAGGCATATGTGTGTGTGTTATTGCACTAAGGCTTTCGCTGCGTAAGAGCTTAAAAGTGCTACTCTGCTATCGAGCCACACATATCGCTAGGGGAATCCCTGATAACGGGTTATGGGCCCAGGATGCGCCTAACAGCTACGCCCGACGCCCTAACTGCGCCCGTGTGTCTTCGCCTGTCAAGCCTGGAAGGGCTGTGTGCCTGGACAGGAGCTGTGGAGCCCTGATAAGCATTTGGAGGAGCTGTGTTCCCTGGAGGACTCATCGCCTGCAGGACAGTGCCCCAACGCAACCAGACGCCCCAACAGAGGTCCAGAAGACGTCCACTTTGCTTCGAGAGTTCCTGTCAGCTGCATGCTTCGTGAGTCTGCAAGTGAGGGAAGAATGGCTGTTTCCACTCTCTCACTGGTGCCCCTGCTTGATGGCACCAACTACCAGACGTGGTCAACCAAGTGCAGTCTGCTTCTGCACAAGGAAGGGCTCTGGGACATTGTTGAGAATCCCCAGAAGCTAGAAGCCTTGGATGAAGAGGACACTGACAAAAGGGAAAGACTTGAGTATGATAATCAGAGGGCTTTGGCAATTATTGGGTTAACTGTGGCAGAGAGTCAGTTAACATATCTGAGAGGGGAGAATTCAGCTGCCGCATGTTGGCAGAGGTTTAAGCAATTATATGTAAGGGACTCAGTCGGTTCCCAAATATCTCTCACCAGATGTTTGTTTAGGTTACACCTCCAGCCTGGTGGAGATATGGATCAGCACCTCCATTCAATTAGTGATTTGCTGCAGCGTCTTGCTGAAACAGACTTGTTCTTTACTGAAGAACAAAAGGCATATATTCTCCTTTCGTCTTTGTCGGAAGAATATGATGGTTATGTTTCGTCCTTGGACATTTTGCCCAGGAGTGAGTTAAATTTCCAGGGGGTCCAAGGTCGCTTACTAGAGCAGGACAAATTAAGGGGTTCTCTGAAAGAATTCAGAAAACCAGAAGTTCTAACTGAAAGTGGTAGAAGCAAATCACCCCCTCCTCCCACTGTGTGTGTAGCAAAGAGATGTTTTAGGTGTCAGAAGTCTGGGCATATTGCCAAGTTCTGTAAGGCAAGGTCGAGCCCAGATAAGGACGAGACATGTAGAAAAGCTAATCTCTCTGTTGCTGCTTTTACTGATGTTGAACCTGGCACCTGGTTAATTGATTCTGGTGCATCTTTTTCCATTTGTAAAAATAGGAAAATGTTTACTGAAATGTCTAAAACAAGCCAGACTGTCACGTTAGCCAATGGGTCACGTGTGCTTGCACTGGGTAAAGGCCAGGTAAGATGTGAGGCTCTGGGTGAAGAGCTAGAAATGCTTTATGTCCCTGAGATGAAGTATAATTTGCTGTCTGTTAGGACCCTACTGAAAATGGGTTACTCAGTGACATTCCAGGGGAAGGAATGTGTCATTAAGGGACAAGAAAAGGAGTTAACTGTTCCACTACACAATGATCTGTTTATGTTAGGCTCCCGTACACTGAGTGCGAATCTGGCTGATAAAGGTTTTAGCAACAAGCTCCCCCATGACAAATGCATACACTTAATGCACAGACGGTTGGGACATGTAAATTTCCGAGACTTGAGAAGGACCATTGATTTGACTGAAGGCATAGCAGTGAAACCATGCAGCAGATTTCTGAGCTGTAATCCTTGTAATGAGGAGAAGTCTAAGGTCACTCCTGCAAATAGAGTGGGTGGTTTTCATACTACCCAGCCTTTGGAGGTGGTGTTTGCTGATTTAATAGGTCCCATGAGCAAAAGCCTTGGTGGCTCAAGGTATGCCCTGTGCATTGTTGATCACCACACAAGTTATGGGTTTGTGTATTTGCTAAGGTCCAAGGGTGAGATCTGCTCAACTTTAACCAGATGGGTAAGGTTCGCCCAGAACAAGGCAAACACACAGGTAAAGACCCTGATCACTGATGGGACACTGTTCTCAAATAAAGCCACTACTGATTTCCTGGCTAGACATGGGATTGTCCACCACAGACCTCAGCATAGCTCAACTGTAGAGAGGAGGGGTCAAACTCTCCAGGCCATGACAAGGGCTATGCTAAGTGATGCAGGTCTCCCTTGCACACTCTGGGCAGAGGCCATAAAGTGTGCAAACCATCTGCTGAATAATGTATATCACTCTGGGATTGGGGACATCCCTGCAAGCAGGTGGCATGAAAGGAAGCCAAACTTGGGCTATCTTCGAGTCTTTGGCTCTCCTGCCTGGGTACGCATCCCGTGGCAGCCTCGCCCTCGCAAACTGATCTTCATAGGGTATGAGGCAAACCATAGGGAGTATAGGTTTTGGATGCCAGGATCCAAGCAAGTTACAAGAAGTAAGAATGCCAAGTTCCTGGAGCACTCCCGGTGGGACCATGTGGAAAGTGTCCACATTCCTGGACTCCTGTTTGAGGAGGAGGCGGAGAAGCCAGTTCCTCAACCCATCAGTAGTGAGCTTGTTAGTAAGAGTCCCACTGATGGGGAAGCTGGGGTAAAAGAAGAGTTAAGAAGTGAATCAGAGGAGTCTGACATTTATGGGAAGTCTGAGGGAGATACCACTGATATAGTCCTGCCACGAAGGTCCAGTCGGACTAGAAGGTCACCTGATAGATATCAGGCCACTGTGGTGTTAATGGATAAAGCAAAGCCAGAAACCCCTACTGAGGCAGCTGCACTGCCAGGTGCAAAGTCGTGTGCACAGCAGCCAGAATTAGACAGGGAGGTATCCCCACCTCAGGTCCTGTCTGAGTGTATGCCAGAATCTGAAAGGCATAGGGTGCGTGGGTCTAGGAGACCAAGGTATTTGAAAGGCGCAAGAAAAGGTAATAAATTGTTTCCTTCTGGTGCCAATAGGCATGTGAAGACTGTAAGCTGATGTTGTAAATACTGAAACTGATTGTGCTGTAAAGAATGCTGTACTGTAACTGTGTCTTTGTATATATTGCCTATGTATCCTGACCTGTATATTGTGGCATCCATCTTGTACAATAGGAGGAGCATGTTAGGACATTTTTCATTTGGGGGTATTGTACAAAGATTGCTGCCCAGTGGAATAGTACAACTTTAAGGCCCTCCATGTGTTTTGAACACAGGTGTTCATAATAGAGCCTCAAACTGATGGCCAGGCTGTGCATGCCGTGTCCATGTGCTCTGTAACAGCCCAGCTGTGGCTGATTAGAGAATCTGCCCAGCAACACTGGAGTATAACTGTGGCCCTCTGGGAAGGGTCTATGGAGGAGGCTATCATACTGGAGGAGGTATTCATTCTGAAGGAGGTTATTATTCTGGAGGAGATTATCTGTGAGGAGGTTGTTATTCTGAAGGAGTCTATATACTGAGAAGGACTGAGACACTGAAGGAGGTGATGGTGTTCAGAGTTTTTCTTCAACTGAGAAGAAAGAACTGCTAAAGGATCACCAGGACTTTTTGAGTGCTCCTGGAGTTGGAGCCAACAGAGGACTCCAAGCTGTCTACCTACTGTGGGGCTTGGAGAGAGTGAGAGACTGTTGTATATAGTCCTGTGTATGTCTGTCTTCCCCTCACTGTAAGTAAAGCGCACCTTTTCACTGAAGGCATATGTGTGTGTGTTATTGCACTAAGGCTTTCGTTGCGTAAGAGCTTAAAAGTGCTACTCTGCTATCGAGCCACACATATCGCTAGGGGAATCCCTGATAGCTACAAACAAAATAAAATTGTTGGGACATGATCATCTGAGCTTCCTCACACCACTAAACCTACACTATGCCCAGTGGTGGGATCAAAAAAAAATTACTACCACACTGTGGGATTGGTATGGTGGGTGTAGCCAGGGGGAAAGCCCTGTGTTGCACCTGAATTAGGAAAACTTTATTTCAAAACATGGATGGGTGCGGCCAGCCATAATTTCTGCTACCAGTTCTAGCAAACTGGTGTGAACCAGCTGAAGCCCACCTCTAATAAATATTAAATGAACATAAGAAATAATTTTTGGATAGGGTTTTTAGAATCAGGAATTGGATAGCAGATTTTGGGTTAGAGGCAAACTTCAAGCTAAATTAAACTAAAAACACGAGTTTTGCAAGAACACTTGACATGATGGAATTTTTTTAGTATTTTTCTCAGTTTCACTAAGTAAAAATCTATAAGAAACTGTAAGAAAATCCTACGCAGTTTTTAGGTTGAAGATCTATGTAATTTGTGCTCAAAATTCTTTCACAAAGAACTTGAGTATGAATTTCCCTTGCCTTCCACATTTCTTTTTCCTCTTGTGTCATTTTTCAACTGTTTTGGAACATTTTGTTACCTGTAGAGAACAGTATAAATGCTTGCATTAAATCAATTGATCAATGAGTTAGTCAGTCATAGCCATTGTTAACTATGTGGTTGACAAGATACTGTCCTTGTGGCAGTCCCTTTCATATCTTATTTGGTCTCTTTGACGTGATAAAAGACTATAAAAGATACCACACTTTCCCAGTGATTCCATTTGTGGCAACTTGGCAGGCCATATGTGCTCTCCTTGATTGTGGAATTTCAGAACTGTGGGAATCCTCTCTGCTTCAAATAAAATTGCAGCTGACTCTCTCAGATCTATAAATTGCTTTTTAAATACATACCATGTATTTTTGTTTCTTCTTCTATCTTTATTACAGAACTTTATCACAGACTTCATGTTTTATCTTGGTTTGTCAGGATTATGAGCTACTTTTAAACATTGCAGTCATGTAATAAAAAATCTTTGCATAGTCATGTAAACTAGTTGTATGTGTAATCATAAATACACAAGGATTCTTAGCTTCCCATATTCTACAATTTTGTATCTGTGTATTGCAGAGGTAGGGACAGGACACAATCTTTTACATCAGTGTTTCCCAAATGCTGGTGTTTGGACTTCAGTTCCCAGAAGCCTAAGCCAGTATATTGCCTGATCAGTGCTTTGGGGAATTGACTTAAGCTTCTGGGAATTGAAGTCCAAACACCAGCATTTGGGAAACACTGTTTTACATAAATCTACTTTTGAAGAGTTTTGGAATAAGAATTTAATTTGTGGGAAAATCAATATCTGATTTTCAAGCGGAAAGAAAGCACAAGATAATGAAATTAGCAGAATCCATCTACTGCAGAAAGAGGAAAATATTTATCAAGTAAATAATTCATATTATTGCTCACTTATTTACAGCAAGGAGAATGATCATCCTTCTTTCTGTTTTAAGAGCATTGCTGCATTGGCATTCTGAAGAAAGGGGAAAAAACTCATCTTGAGTGGACAGCTCAGTGTGACGCTTGGTCCTGCACAATATTAGCTGAGTGTAAGATGAATCCCATTCTATCTTCATGCTTCCAAAATTCTTAATTAGTTCCAAGTCACCTGATTTTTTAATAGATAGATAGATAGATAGATAGATAGATAGATAGATAGATAGATAGATAGATAGATACTGTATTTGCCAGCGTATAAGATGACTGGGCGTATTAGATGACCCCCCAACATTTCCACTCAAAATATAGAGTTTGTTATATACTCGCTGTATAAGACTACCCCCTCTTCCACACACCTTCCACACACCAAATAAAATGTAAAAGAACATCAGATTTGATTTCAACATGTTAATTTATATTCAAATGCTTATGACATACAGAAAAACTGTCACAAGGCTGTATGTTATCAAACATGTACAGTAAACATAAAACAGTGCAAGTGCAAAGTGGTACTTATTTATCTAACACAGTGGTTCCCAACAAGGGGTACACAGCCCACAGGTGGACTTTAATTCCCAGAAGCCTAAGTCAGTACATTGGCTGATCAGTGCTTTGGGGAAATGACTTAGGCTTCTGGGAATTGAAGTCCAAACACCAGCATTTGGGAAACACTGATCTAACGTATATACATGAATATAAGTCGACCCGAATATAACCCGAGGTACCTAATTTTGACCTTGAAACCCAGGAAAATAGATTGACCCAAGTATATGCTAAGAGTGGGGAATGTAGTAACTGTTAACGAGTTTCAGTAATTAAAATACAGTAATATTAATTATTTTATTGATTTTTTTTAGAACTGTACTTGCACCACCAACCAGTGGTGGCGCTGCAGCTAAAGTGGGTGGGCAGGTCAATTGCACTGAGGCAGGAAGTGTTGCTCTAGCCTAGCCTCTTGCTTCCCCTGCAAGGAAGAAGCATGGCTTTTTCATCCATCTTGGGCAGAAGGTACCAGTAAGTGAAACCCTTTCTTTTTCCCCACCAGTTTGAAAGGGAGACACAATTGTAATGTAGAGCTTCTTTCTTCATCTGGATGGTATGTAGAATGAGGTGGGTGAGCATTGGGAGGCCACTATGGGCAACTATGTCTATCCCAACTGAAGTGCACCCAGCGTATAAGATGACCCCCCCCACTTGGAGGCATGTTTTTCAGGGGGGAGTCGTCTTATACGCCAGCAAATACAGTAGATACTTTCTTGTAATCTTATCAGGCAGGCAGGAATGTTCTGATATCTTTTGTTGTCATCTCTGAAAGTAAAATAAGAATATGTTTATCTTACTGTTTTGAATGGTCCTGGTAAAATCATATAGGAAATCCTAGCAAGTGTCAACAAAAAGTCAGAATCAATACCTTACAGGAGCTTGGGATTTAATTCTGCTTAATTTTGTAAATATTGTTACAAATCAAGTCGTAAGAAGCAGGGGAAGTTCTTGTCAGAAATACAAAACTGCAGTGATCTGACTGTACCTTTGTGATAACAAAGTGAGTGAAGGAAGACTATTTGAGGGGGGGGGGAGCTGGCAAGGAAGCTAATTTAGTTGCCTAGCTGTACCCATCCTATTAATCAGAACCTCTCAGCTTGAACTGCCAGTTCATATTACAATACATTTTCCATTTATTCTCTAGCTCTCCAACTCTAGCTCTGCTGTCTTTCATGCTTTTATTGCATTCCCTCATAATCTGTTGGCGTTGAAAAGAATAACTTCTTGGAATGTATTTACCTGGAGAATTATAGGTCATGGGGCTTTGGCCAGGAATGTGACTGAAGACATTTGGCAAGGCTTCCAGGCTTCCTGTTCAGTGGATTGCGGGGTGCCTTTCTAGTTCTTATGATGAAAGCTGCCAATTTTGGTTTATGGAGCAGCTAATCTTTCTCAAGAGTAAGGGATAGAGTGAGGCTGCAATATTCTTTATACTTTACTTCAAGCCAGCTGGAATGATTACTGCAAGGTCCTTTCTTTGTAGTTCACAGTTTTGGAAGAAAAAGAAGGGGGGTGCATTTCTCACTAGAAAAACCTGAAAGAAGATGAAATGTCACAGCAGACCAACAGAGATTTTTGTCTCCTGGACTAGACAAAGCTAAGACAGGTGGCAAGAGACACAAAATTGATCTGTATTGTGTCTCTCAACTGTCCTAAGCTTAACACAGCAATTCATCTTTCTACTTATGTAAATGATTTGGAGGGAGGGAACCCCTGTGTCTGTGATGGCCAATGATACCTCTAGGCAGTAATGGGCAGCCAAAAAAATTACTACCACACTGTGGGCGGAGCTGACATCCTGGGTGGAGCCAACATCATGATGTCATGGGGGTGGGGGGAGCCAATGATGTGGGCAGAGCCAAAGTTAAAACAACATAAAAATACAGTACAGGCTGACTGGAGGTGTCTGACACCCCCAGCCAGCCCGATCCCAAAGCAGGCAGGCTCCCTCATTTAAGATTGGGCTGGCTGGGGGTGCCTGACAGCCCCAGCCAGCCCAATCTTAAAGCAGGGAACCCAGGCAGGCTGTAGGTGTACCAAGCGCTATAGGCGCAAATGCACACCAAGCGCTGTAGGCACACCAAGCGCTGTAGGCATGCATGTGCGCTGAGCGCTTGGCGCACATGCACAGTGGGGGAACTGGCAAAAAGGTAAGCCACTGAGGTTGTTCCCCCCAAAAGCCACTACCAATTCTCTGAGATACTGGGAAAAGCTACTACCGTTTCTGGCGGACTGGTGCAAACCAGCTGCTGCCCATCACTGGAACCATGAGACCATATTAACGACTGCTGCTTTTGTTGGGTTAATACAACTGGATTCTCTGCTAAAATGAAGCACAAAGTTGCATATCCTAGCCTAGATTCAGCAATTAGGCCTGTTGTCCCTGATGATTTCTTGCCCATCCCATTACCACCAGATGATGGTCTTGCTTCGGTTGAAGGTGATCAGGGATGTGGTGAAACCACTGGCCACGTTCACTCAGCTTGCCCACTTGTTCATCTTGATAAGGGTAAGGTGTAACTGGTTACTCATGGACCAGGTAGGAAGTTTCACCTTCTCTGGCAAAAGTTTGCAATTTAATTCCATAAAGAGTTCTTCAGGTTACCGTCCTTGAGAGGTAGATTGTTTCTTCAGCTTCATATATTAGGAATTTTGTGTCTAGATATGTGCTACTGCACTCCACTTGCATTGTCTCAATCTGGGCAACATTACTGACAATGACCACTGGGCTTTCTCTCTGTACCAGTGACACACCACTGATTGGATGTGCTACATACTTGTTAGCCCTTGGACTGGTGTGTTACAGGCCTGGCTGAGAAGATTTTGCTCCCTGAAATCTTGTGCTCCAATTTTGTGTGCAAAAGCTGATTAGACTGCAGGTAAATCTATCTACACTGGTGACAAAATGATCTCCACTTCAGCAGCAGAGTAGTTTTCTGATACATAAGACAGTTATGAGGCACCATTCCTTGTTCCACAGCTACTTTATTTTGTCTGCTGATGAGGTATCAAAGTCTAACGTAGTGCAGCAATTCCAAGACAGAAAAGAAAGAAATGTTACACCACAAAAAGTATACCAGAATATCTGCATCGAGAAGAACTTGTTTCATTGCTTTGTTATTGTTACTTTTAAAATATCTTCAATAAAAGAAGCCTTGAGATACAAATAAACCTACAGAAAAGATGAGTGTTTTTTAGTAATGATGATACTGAGCAAAAATCTCCATTTGTTTTGTATTGGCTTTCTTCCCTTGATTTCCGTAAATGCATATTGATACTTGCGAGAAATTCCATTCTGGGGGCACTAAACTTGAAAATGTATCAAGGACAACTCAAGAGCAGAGGTCTCATGGGAAACGAGATGACAAAGGAATGGATCAACTGAAGTCAGGGGTATATTTGGAAGCATCTGCTGAGTGATTGTAGCTGAAACATGAGATCAAAGAACCGAAGATGAAAACAGACTCCCAAGACACACATCTTTTTAATGGTATTGTTTCTGTTGTGCTAGAAAAAACTCTTAAGTTATTTAAGATCACAAATAGACTCACACTAAACATGAACATAAGCACTCATCCGAATTTTAGCTTAAAATACTGCTATCTGTATTCTTTTAAAAAAAGAATTATATGATACCTTCATCATATCACAGCAGCCTTGACAAAGGGAGGTGATAACGTTGCACAACAACAATTTTGCTACTGGGAATAGCACATGTGATTTACATGCTATTGAATGTGCTAATTCCAAATCTGAACTCAGAGTTTGCCTATCACATACAGATTTTAAGGTGTGCTATAGCTGTTCAAATGGTCGGTAATCTCAGTCTTGCTGGGATTCAGTGTAGCCTGTTGTCCCCCTTCCTGACACCAACAGCCTACAGACACCTGGATAGGACTCCGACTGCATCACTTTGATCACCATAGACCAAGATGTATAGCTGAGTATCATCTTCACCCTGTGGGAATGGATGATCTCCCCCAGCAGTTTAATGTAGATGTTAAATAGGAGAGGTGAGAGCACCGAGCCCTGAGGCACCCCATACTGAAGAGGCCTAGGTCTGGACATCCCATCCTCCAACCACATTGACTGGGTCCATCCCTTCAGAAATTAGGCAAACCAGGATCACACAGTGGCCTGGATCCCCACTCCTTGGAGCCATTCCAGAAGGATACTGTGGTCAACAGAATCGAACACTGCTGAGAGGTCAAGAAGAGCAAGGACGGAGGGGGGGAATGATCCCACTCCTGCCAGAGATAATCCAACAGTGCAACCAATGTAGCCTCAGTACCATATCCAGGCCTGAATTCTGATTGAAAGGGATCCAGATAATCCACTTTATCCAGAACACCCTGCAACTGCTGCACCACTACCTTTTCCAAAATCTTCCCTAAAAAGGGGAGGTTGGATACAGGCCGGTAGTTGGCCATTATGGTTGGGTCAAGTGCTGACTTTTTCAGGAGGGAGCACACCAAATCATGTTTTAATGGTGCAGGAAACACCCCCTCCCACAAGGATGTGTTGACTATTGCTTTGACCCAACTACCTGTCACTGCCTTGGACGCCTGAGCATGTTTAATCTTGTAAAAAGAATACTACAAGGTGATAAGAAGAGAAAGGTTAAATATCCTTATACTTTGGTAGAAGCCGGGGGCAAGTTGTGGATTCTAAAGAATGCAGATTGAAAAGAAAGGTCAGGAGGCTTCCCTCCAAAGCTGTAGTGGAAATTCTGTTCTGGATTTTACAAAAAATCTCAACAGGGAGTTTCTCCTAGAGAAACACAGGCAGAGGATAAGTCTCCCCAGTCTTTGGTGAAACTAGAATCCCAACTGAAAACATGCTGGATGCTTCAATCAGCCAAGTGAAAGCCTAAGACAGATTTCCCAAGTCCTGGATGTTTAATACACTTTGGGCAAGTTAAATTTTAATGCCCAGGTAAAGTTTTGAACAGTGAGAGACTCAGGGCAGAGGGTCCTGTCTTAGCAAGGTCTTTGTCAGGTAGCGTTGAGTAGAACCTGAACTGCATCCTTACAATAACCATTTTCAAGTATTTAAAGGGTAGTCACAAAGAAGACAGAATGAGGTTGTTTTCTCCAGCTGCACAGAATAGGAGTAAAGGGTTTAAATTAAAGGAAAGGAGATTTCAGTTCAGCATTAGGGAAAATTCCCTAATAGTGAGAATTGCTCATCTATGAAATTAACTGTTTAGTATGGTGGGGTCTCCCCAAAACTAGAGTTGTTTGAACAGAGATTGGATGACCATCTGCCAGGAATACTTTAGTTAGAAATTTCCTGCTTTGGTAGGTGACTGAACTCAGTGATACCTGTGATCATTTCCACCCTTGTCTTCTATGACTCCATGATCCTGTGACTTTTTAGTGTTTACTAAATCATAGCAGAAACAAACAAAAAACAAGGGGAAAATGCCTAGAAAATTCTGTTGCAGAAGGGGAGCAGAAGAGATCTGAGGAAAGACTGCTTAGACTAAAAGCTTCTCTGTGGCTCCATCAGCCATGTTCGATAAAGAAAATAAATATCTTCAACATCTGCACCCACAATTTTGGTATGTTTGAACCTAGCCTTGTGGATGTCAAGAAAAATTAACACTGTTTTGTCAGCATGTGGGGAAACTTTACCTTTTTGCTAGGAAGTCAGAATGTATAATGCCAAATCAAAAGTGCATTAATATATTCCTGTCCATAATGATTGTACATTTTAAAAATATTTCTACAGAATATAGCCTTAAAACCAGACGAACATTGGCATATTAATGCCTATATTGATAGTACAAACTCATGAAATATCCTGCTTTTAAACTACTTAATTCTAAAGCTCTTTAGTAGTAAGGTACAGTCAAACCTCTCATAAAGAGCAACTTGCTTAAAGAGCAACTCGCTTAAAGAGCAGAATTTTCTCTGAATGTTCACTTCGCTTAACAAATTAAACCAACCAAAAACTTGCTTAACAAATAAATAGGATTCACAACCCCCCCCCCCCCACACACACACACAATTGGTCATTTACAATGGTATTTCGCTTAAAGAGCAAACTCGCTTAAAGAGCAATCCTGTGAAATGCATTATGCTCTTTAAGCGAGGCACAACTGTATATCTATATGGCATAATATTGTTCTCACTTTTCCAGCAGTGTCTTTGTACATGGTTCAGTTCATTGCTCAGAAAGAGAATCTACCAGTAATAACTGCTATCATTTTGGAGCGATTATATTTGCTGCTGATTCTTAACATTCAGACATTTCTTTTATAATAAAAGGGTATAGATTACATAGTTTGCAGAAGTTACCTGTATACTGCTGCTAAGGTCTCTAATTACTCCAGTTGTTCAGATCAACAACATTTTCTTTTTATTCTGGATGATGATGAAACAGAGGCCTTTATGGAGAACAAATAGACCATTTCTAAAGGAACCACTTCAAAACAAGTGTGTACTACTTTAATGCATATATGAAAGGCTAATAAATAAAGGATTGATCAGTGACTACTTGAACCTGCCTGTACAAGTTCTATAGATCTTTATTGAGATGTCAGTCCTGATGAGTCAGGTGGATATAGTTCAGAGCTGGGTAAAATATAGCTGGAAAGTTGTGGTAGAAACATTTCCCCAAGAAATCTAGTCATAATAATTATTGACCTGGGATGATAGGAACTATAATATACTGTATCTGTAAAGTCACAGATTTTTGAATGCTGTTTCTAATACACTGAATCTCATAAACACTAATTGTACCATATTTTTCAAAAATTTGATTTACTCTATCCAATTTGTCCACTGAAATGTAAGCTCCCCACTCACACCAAGAAACCACTATACTTTATATGCATTTGCCACAATCTGATTATTTTGTGTGCTTTTTTCAACTGTTCCCATTTTGTCCACTAACATGTTTGTAATATCTCCTGTATTCATTTTTACATGAACATTTTTTGGGGGAAATGAAACACAATTAGATGAATTCAAAATGCATTACAAACTATTTTTAAAAAGAGTATAGTTTCATAAGTGCAAGTTGTATTTGGGTCTTTGCTTAAATATGAATCCATGAAATCTCTTTCAGTCTCTAATGTTCTTGTCTTAACTCTGCTGAAATGTTTTAGTTCAACCTTTCATGTGACAATGAATGTAACACCTTGTTCACATGAAGAGTGAAGAATGCTTAGACTTAACAAACATACTAAATATTTTAACAAATGTTTAAATCTTATGTCAAAATTTTTTGCTCCCTCCCAATCAGTTAAAAGTTGAGAGATAATGAAGTGATACTCAATTAATTGGAAGTATTATGCAGTATGTTTCTTGCAGTCATTATGGTATATGTGTCATTATCTGTTGTTCCCTTTATTGCCCTTTAAGGAATTTGCTCTGATCAGATTATAGTATTAAATGGTTTTGTGAGATGGCTGCTAATGTTTGCATTTATTAACATGGCATGAAATTCAGCTCCATTATAGGCAATGGCAGCTTGGCAAATCATTCAGCAAGATGTAGATTGCTCCCTTGTTCAATATTACATTTTTCATTGGGAGGCAAGAAATAATCGTATAGATTTTCCAAGACTGCCAGAATTACCATCTATATAAAATATGTAGGAAAAGTAATTCAGTAATGCTTCAATAGAAGTTTGTCAGTTTTACATACATTGGCGTAATTTTTAGGAGCCAACGTTGTATTTAGCAGGGAGGAACAGAACAAAAATTATGATCTGGCTTATGCTTCACTAACAGTAGTAGTTATATTTATTCTGCTCACATTTCTATTGATATTTGGCAGTACATTCAACTTTCATAACTCAATGTAGTTCTTAGTGATAATAGTAGAGACCCATATGACTAAAGTGTCTAGTCAGTTGTGGGATTTGAGAAATATAAGATAGAAATTCCAAGAGGCTAGCACTAATATAATCACTTTAGAGAGGGATAATATCTGCCACTGTTGCTTTCTCTTACTTTTGAATAATACTAATTTAAAAGCTTATATTAGTTCTGTGTATCACACCCACCCACCAAAGGCATTTTTTTACTGAATTCATCAAAAATTCAACAGAAACAACATGATCACCATCTGCATGAAAGAAATTCAGTAGGTAGTGGTACAGTCCCAAAATATATGATGGTGTGTTGACACATACCGCCAAATCAGTACTTGTAGTTTCTTTTTCTTTTTCTTAAACCAAGAAAGCTAACTGGTCTCAATTGCCCATTCAGGCCCAAGCAAACAAAACATATTCTGAATACTACTATTTCACAACAGTAAATTGTTTCTGAGGAAATCCATTTTCTCCCCTCAGCAGTTATAAGGGTTGCCAGAGTACACAGGGAAGCTGTACCAGGTTGGCAGATGAAATCACAATCCCAGCTGATGAAACAAAGTTCAATGCTTTTATGTTCCAGGTACGGGCTCTATGGGTTTTTTTTTTTACATATATGCTGAAATCTTGTTGCAAAGTCATAAAGAACAGCTCTTTAGTTGTTCCTTTCTAGCAATTAATGAATCACCGCTGGGATTTTGTTTGGGTTGCAGAATTCCAGTAGGGACAAATTAACTGACAACTGAAAGGTACATTGTTTAATTCCTGCATGTATACGTAACAAGATTTCAGACATTTTGTACTAATAATTACATTTTGAGTTTTATTAATGTTGTTAGAGACACTGACTGTTTCTGGAAGACTTCTTATCCCTGTGACAGCTGCATGACAAGGATATAGTCAACAAGGGGAAATGACACTGCATTTTTATAAGGACAATAATCCCCTGACTTAATTGTTCTCTATTTGAAAAATTTAGCTACAGGAAATTTGACAGAGAAAAGGTGGTAACATTACTCTTAATACCCACATATGCTATTACTTATTGGATAGTAATTAGTAAAGCCATTAACTTTTTTATGTTTTATGGTATGATCAATTCTAATTCTTTCTGATTTAATGGCTGAAATCCTGCTGCTTAGCTTAAGGCAAATTGTAACATTCAGGCTGTTTCTCCCTGATAAATGTACCATTCTTGAGCCAGGTTTGGGAGGTATGCATGTATGCTTGCTTTGTGCTTGTCCATGAAATCACAAGGGCATTTTGTTTACCAGGGAGAAACAGACCAAAAGTTATGCTGTGGCTTATACTCAGCAACAGGGTTTCAGTCAGTGTTTTCAATATGAGAGATGATTGATTGATTGATTGATTGATTGATTGATTGATTGATTGATTGATTGATTGGTTGGTTGGTTGGTTGGTTAGTTGGTTGGTTGGTTGGTTGGGAGACATTACTACTCTGGTTGGGGTACATAATTAAAAACACACATAATTGAAACCTAACCCAGAGGGAACATAATCAAACAGCAAATCAATCAATAAGAATACCACTCAGTTTTGTTTCACATCAGTAGAAATGAACTGATCTGTGGTTAGTATACTCTGTTAAAAGCCCTGGTGGCACAGTGGTTAAACTGCTGTACTGTAGCCAGAACTTTGTGAGTTTGATCCTGACCAGGACTCAAGCCTTCTAGCTTTCCGATGTCAGTAAAATGAGTACACAGCATTTTGGCGGCAAAATACTAATTAACTTGTGAACTGTCCAGAGAGTGCACTAAGTGCTACTGGGTGGTATATACATGTAATTGCTATTGCTAAATCACATTGAATATTTTTGCATAACTGTTTAAAAATTAACTGTATGTTCTAACATTGTTCTGAAAATTATTTTTGCATGCAGTTGTTCAATAGTTTAACTGCACATTTCCTTTCTTTAACATAATAAATGCTTTTGTGGCATGTATATTTGATTACATTACTGTGATTTGATTTGATTTGATTTTTCTACTTGTATGCCACCCAATCAGGAACCTGACACAGGGTGGCTCACACAATAGTTATACAATATACACAATAATACAGTATACAAAATAAGTATGCAATATTCAGCTTACAAGAGCAACACATACTAATATATAACAATACCGTACAATACTGCACTGCAGTGGCCTCTCCACCAGACAAAGTCCAAGGGCGGTGCTAGCGAAGTCCTGCTGCCCACCGCTATAGCGGTGTTTTCAAGTCCCAGCTAGGGGTGGGGCCCTGGTGTGCCGGCGGTGGAAGGGCTTGGCGCCACCCCTGCCACAGGCAGAATCTGGGTTGTTGAAGGCAAAGTCACCTGGCCAATGGAAAGGGCCAGGAGGGCACAGTGGTGCCTTCAGCTTCCTGTGGCCATGGGGTCTCTTCTCTCTCCTCCAGGCTGGGGCTGGCTGAGGGGGTGCCCGGTGGTGGTGGTGGCAGTGGTTTTAATGCCAGCCAGATGCACAGCTGCTGCTCTGCTGTTCTCCCTCCAGGTCGGGGGGAAATCACCTTTTCAGATGTCTGCTAGAAAAAAGCAATTAGAAATCCATCAGAGTTAGTACACTTTCATAAGTGCATCAAGGTACAGTTGTTTTAGCAGTTTTTCATGGTTCATTATTATGTCTAACCCCTTTCATATATTTTCTATCTCATGTGTGTTTCCAGCCATTTTGCACTTCTTGGGGGGTTTGAGCACAGATATCTTGGACCCAGCAGGAAAAAGAGTCTGGGATGGTTGAGGTTAAGTTTGGCTGCAAAATATAGGGTAACTTTGTCTTAATAGTTGAGTCAAAGAAGACGTTTCAGTAAATGTAGTTTGCCATGCAAGCTGTGGGCACTGAAATTTCTTCTTCAGCACAAAAATACAGGAGACCTGTTCTACTTTTTAGATCACCACCATGGTGAGGGCACAGTTTTTCAGCTGTTGCAGAAAACAACTGCTTCTCTTCCCTTCTCTCAGAGTGGTTGCTTCCATCTTGTTTTCCATCTTCTTTCAAAATATTTAAGGTTAAAAGAAAAATAACTTGTGTCAGTATAATAATTGAAAATTAGGCCCACAACGGTAGACAGAATCCAAGATAACCAGATAAAATGAAGGCTAGAAACAAAATACAATTTCAGGTGGGAAGGAAATTATGCGTGTTTCATTTTAACATAAAAGGAATTTGTCAGTTTTTGTGTTTCCTTTCTTCTTTTCAAGGAACAAATAGAATTAGTTGAAACCCTACTAAATGCAACAGCTCATGTGTTCTCAGATGATGTGAAATGTTGGCTGCTACTGAACAATATTTAGTTCCTGTGTGCTGACTTTGACAGGGAAATATAAAAAGGGTGACATATTGAATAATGCTTGAACAGGGGAATTTTACTTACTCAACCCATCTTCACAGGAGCCCAAAAGCCTCTCTTCAAGTTAGTAATCCTTTGGCAAGAGATAGCTACAAGATATGGTCTGGGAAGGTGCAGTGGGAGGGGAAAACAGATGGGTTGCAGTTTGCATGAGTAGGAGGTCTGGGGTGTGCTTGGAGAATATAGCTCTACTACATCATTGCTTTCGTCACAAAACAGTGACAGTGCAGAGGAGGCCCTGTATTAACCAGGAAAGTATTAGGGTTCTTCTTCTACATAGGACCTTCCGAGACATTCATTTTCACACTATGATGGAAGGGACAGATCTCACAAAAGTTTCCCCTCTAATGTTTTATGCACACATTATCAACTCCTGAATCTTCAAGTTACATTTTATTCACCTTTTCAGAGGAGAAACCCATGGGTAATGTGGTTGCAGAAATTTAGTGCAGCTCTAACTCTTGTAGCTTTGTTGGCATATAAAAGGACAGTTTCACTGCTGTAGCTATTTTTTTTACCCTGTATTCTAAGCTACACCTTCCTCAAGCCCCTTTTCTATCTCAACATTAAAAATCCAAGAGTTCTGTTCCTTTCTTTGGGTATCTGAATGTGCTTGCTGCACTTCTCTGCACAAATAAAGCATTTCCCAGTACAAGAATAATTCTGTCTAGTACATATACTATTTCCACATTGCGGGAACATGATCTGACTAGCAAACATGAATGTGTAAAAGAACACACAGGAGGATAGAACATCGATAGTTTTTGCTTCTTATGCATAGAGCTTAATGCAAGAAACAGAAATATTTCAATGATGAACAGAACAATCAAAATTAATTGTTTAAACCCAGAATATTCCACACCACTAACCCCTATGTCCTGGGTCTATAAAGCCACTGTCTTTATTTTCTGCTCCTGCATTATCAACAGCAGCTTGCAACACTGGGATTAAGGAAGTGAATGTGTTCTAGTTGAGAAATTTATTACTCACTTTCAGCAAAACAGATGCTACAGAAAACATTAGTAACAAGTGATGGTAGCAAACCTATTTTGTAACAAACATGTAGTCAACAGGGTTTAGCATTTCTGTTATTTTTGTCTACATCATCTGAGAAGCCCAATTTGTGATTTCTTGTTATAGAACAGCTGTCAAAGGAAGAAACACTAGTTGTCTTCAGCCATTTTTATTCTACTGTTTACCTCCCCTCTCCATTTTCTATATGTGAAAAGGGACATACCTGTAGATATTCCTCTGTGTGTACCCACACACAGAGGAATATCTACAAGTATTTATACTGTCTACAAGATTTCTGGATGAGCAGGAATGACTTATCTACAAATATTAATCTTTCTGTAAATAAGGTAAAGGTCACCCTTTCTCGAAAGCCAGTTGTGTCTGACTCTAGGTTTCAGTGCTCATATCTGCTTCATAGCTGAAGAGTCAGCAATGTCTGAGTTTGTAGACATTTCTGTGGCCATGTGGTAGGCTTATTATGTTCCAATAAGCTTCTTTCTCTCTCACACACACACACTTGTCACTGAGATCACTACTGCTTCTGTAGGCAAAGTCAGGCTTCGATAAGTGAGGGAAAACTCCAACCCATCCCAAGTATGGACACACAGATTGATGTTCAACATTCCCCCTTTGGAGATAACCTGACCAGATTGTGTTATGTGGAGAGAGAGTTGGCCTGACTCCAGGGGATATGTTGGGTTGAGGCAACCTTGAGCCCTATCCCTCTATTACTAGGCCTATCAAATCCCCAGAAGTGGGTTTGTGAGGTAGTGATAAGGCCCTTCACAGGCAGTGGGAAAACTTATTAACCTGTTGAAGGAAGAAGGCACTTACAGAGCTTTCAGAAATGTATTATCAAGCACACAGAGCAACAGATAGCAAACTAAAGCAGAGAATGTAGATTGTAGCCTCCAACACCACAAGACCAGGCAACTCAAATTACAAGCATACCTGGTCTGTTCAGGAACAAGAAAGAAGGATCCCAGTTATCAATGAGTCTTTATTTTTCATACCTTTCCAGGAAGCTTCTCAATGCCATTTTGTTCTTACACAAATTTACAAGCTTTTGCACCCCCCCAAACAAATAAATTCCAGTAGCAATTCTTAAGAACATTTAGCGTCATTCAATGAATGTGAAAGTTACTTTACAATTTAATTTGTCATCATTTTTCCTATCAATCTTCTTAGTACATCCACTTCAAAACATCATGCAGGCAAGCATACACTACTGGGTGATTCACATCCTTAGAATGATAAATCTTTTCCCCTTTGAATTTTACCAGAACTTGTGTCTTTATGATAGGGACAGGGTTCTATGTGATGCGAGTGCTAAGAAGGCTAGGAGGGTATTCAGTGGTGAGTTGTGATGGCAACACTTGGATGACATCTTTTGAGGAGAGCAAGGAAAAATGTTTAATGTAAAATTGTCTAGATTCAAGCTGGTGATCTTTTGGATCTCTTTTGTAAGGAGGATGGAGAGAAAGGATCATTTAAAAGGAAAACCACCACAAATGGCTCTGATTTAACAGGTTGGAGGAATAAATAGCACCATCAGAATTATTTCTGGCATAATTATTTCTTGATTTCCACATCATGGAAAAGAGAATAGTGAAGGAAAATTATTTTGAGCATTTCCAAAGACAGCACCACACCAGGCTTGAGAACACAAAGCCCAGGCAGCACTATAGGGAAAGATGACTAATTTTGCCCTGGATTTTGAAAAGAAGTCAAACAGCAGCTGCTAAGCTCAGTGACCTTGCTTAGTGATAATATCCATGCTCAACTTCACTGAAATGTGGTTGCATACTCCATGTAGGTTTCTTTTATTTTTAATGTTAATCTGCTGTTTGTATGAATAATAAAATTCCAGGAATAAATATCCTCCTGCTGCAAAATAAAGAGGCAAGACACACAAGTATATGGTTTGAAACTTGGGCCACAATTTTATTGGATGTAATTATTGTAACCCCTGGCCTACAGAAGGTAGCTGGTATTGATCTAACATGGTACCAAAGCAGGTAAGACTACTCCTCAACTCCATGAACCAGACTGGTGAATCCCTAGCCCCTGTGCTGTGCTGGTTCTTGCTAGCTACCACCTAGGCCACCTGATTTGGGTAGACATCAATGCAGGCATTCCAACTCTAATTGTGTGAATGGATATTGGTTGAACTGCATCAATGTCTCATGGTTTGTTCTGGATGTCCAGCTGATTCACCCAAATTGTGCCAAGCATCTATTATTCACCTTGTCCAAAAGTGTCCTGAGGGAATCACCATTATCGCCCTAACCCAGCACTATCTGCCAAACCAATTGTGACCTATTTAGTGATTCTGCCATAACTAGATCCATAAATTATGTAGATGTCAGAGTGGGATAGGCAAAAAACAACCTGGAATCCATTCTCTGCCAACCTAGAGGCCAAGTCCAAAAATTTCTGTCTAGCCCCAACAGGCTACCCCACAGGCATTCCATACTTCAGAGTGGACAGGCCATCAGAAACGACAACAAAGAGGCCAGAACCAGAGCAGGGGCAGCCTTAAAAACCTCTGTGATCCCCAAGCCCCAGCCAATGAGCAACAATGTGAGACATCCAACCAGCTCTAGCCCCATTCTTCTGGCATGGGGGAACCCCCCCTTCATTACCAGGCTGAAATTGGCCATAAATTTGGAGGGGAATATTGCATGTCTAATTTTTTATTATTATTATTATTATTATTATTATTATTATTATTATTATTATTATTATTATTATTATTATTATTATTATTATTATTATTATTATTATTATTATTATTTGTATGCCACCCAACTTGGTAAAAACCGACTCAGGTTGGCTCACAACAACAAAACAATCAGCAATATAATATGATATAATACAGTAAAATATAACGACAGAAACAATGCAATGTAATGAGCAACACAATGAAGCAATGCAATCGAGCAAAACAAAGTAGCAACACAATCGAGCAATACAATATAGCAATACAAGCAAACAGAATGATGATACAATCGAGCAATACAATGTAGCAATAAATCGAACAATACAATGTAGCAATACAATTAATCAAGTATCATACATACAGTGTCCCTCCCCCACCCCACCCCCAATCTTCCTCTTCGCCATTAGGATGTTGAGGAATTTCCTGTCAGAGTTCATGCGTCAGGAGAATGGAGCTTTGTACAATTTTTGTGTGTGCAAAATTGCATAATTGAAAGATTGTGCTGGCTGACCAATATTTGAAGCAGCAAATGGATTTTTGATACCTTTCTTAACAATCACCCAAACTTGCTGTGTCTCAAAATGGAAGGACACTGGGGAAGTTTTGCAATTATTGCAGAAAACATTGAGTAAAAAAGGATACATGTCCCACTCGTATATGGAGGTCAGCAATCTCCCCAGGCCTTGGAATCCCTTGTGGACATAGCTAAAATGGAGATAAATGGTGGGACTCAAATATAATGCTTTCCATCCCTATTCTTTTAATGCATCCATTAATTTTGAAATCATCAGTGACTTGACTGTCATTCAGCCCAATATCTTAACATGTTGCAAGTATATCAAGTTATTTACTAAGACAATCCTTAAATAATATATTTCAAGAGTGCTCTAATCTCACAAGTACAAAATATTCAGCTGACATAATCACTCTAGGCTTAACTTGCAAGAGTTCTATGTAGTCATTCTAAATCGTTCTATGACAGAATCATTTCCAATGATTGTAAACTAAGGCAAAACATTGGCTCATTAAATATGGGGTGAGGACTGGTGATTAAATGCTTTGGTTTCACAGCATCGGGAGCCAGCCAGAAAGCAATCTGGCCTAAAAAATCCACTGCTTGCTGTCCCTCATTTTAAAAGAATCTCTGCCTACAGTATATTATATCAATTATACATCTGTGCATGGCATTTATAATTAAAGAGTCTCCGTCCCCCCCCCCCCACGTATTCCATGGGAATCAAATTAGTAGGATGTTTATGGCAAAGATAACTATTGTTTTTCAGGTGCATGACTACATTCGCCGAATTTTTTAGAAGCTGCTGCTATAATGATTAGCCCACAGAGATTTCTGATTCCTATAATCACATTGAGAAGTAATTCATTAACATAAAGGAGTTAAGAAGACCTGTTCCAAAGTAAGCACTTAAGGGGTTACATTTTATGTTCCTTTTAAAGGAAACTGAGAGGAGGGAGCCAAAGTAAATTGATAAGCAAAGTATGTTTCCAATCTCTCTCTCTCCTTATCAAGTTTATTTATAAATTGGTTCATGTGTCATAATACAACATAATACCTGTCTCATTAATGAGAAGGTTTGCCGGTGCATGCTGGTAGATCACTATGCCCACCTCATGTCAGCAGAAACAGGAAAAGATATAAAACATGTTCCATTTGTAGTTTAACATGGCAACTTAACCAGGATTTCTGTTCTGCTTCCTCCTAGCAAGCCAGAAACATGTGACAAGGTTTGTTGATGTGTTTTTCTTTGACAAGTGCTTCACCAAATATTGAAGAGGAAGTGCATTACTTACGACTCTGCCTTCTGCATCGAGAATTCCTTCTGCCAGCATTTCGAGTATAAATAGAGCACAACAGGCCTGCTGAAGATGGTGTGCATTGACACATGTGGGTGGTGCCCAGGGGCGTAGCTACCGCCGTATCTGCCGTATCAATTATACGGGGCCCCCGGGCGACGGGGGCCCCCTACAGCAAAAATTAATAAAAACTTCCCAATTTTTTTTATTTCACAAGGGCCCCCCAAACAAATTTTTATACGGGGCCCCGTTAAGGCATGCTACGCTTCTGGTGGTGCCTGAGGGCAGATCTCCATTATTTTACTTGATGGACACCAGGATGATATGACTGGTCAGCCAACATCAGCATCTCATTGATGCCATTAGCAATCTGTTGTGCTACTGGAAATGACCTTCACTGTTGCCAGCACCATGTCCTCCACAGTAGCCTGCTTAGGTTATTGCTTTTCAGTGAAAGGGAAAGCTAAATGGAGAAATTCTTCAGGTTTTTTTAAATAAGGAAACCTTCCCTACCTTCAAAAATATAGAAATGGTTGTCATTGTGTCAATCCTACTTTAGATATTGACTCCTTGACAAACGACCCAGTCTCTCCCTAGTGATGTTTTGCCACCATGTCTATTGAAAAGAAACAAATTGATTTCATAATTCAGTTTATTAAATAAGATGGTACCAGGTCAGTGCGCCCAGAAGATCTGAGATTCAATCTATTGCAGGGTTCCTTGAACTTGACTCTCCAGGTGTTCTTGGACTTGGATTGATTTTATTTTATTTCAATTACCAGAAGCCTAAGTCAGCATAAAAGCTTCTGGGAATTGAAGTCTGAGAACATCTGAATAGCCGATTTTGAGGAACCCTGATCTATCTGACCCCCCCCCTTTTAGAAAAATATTGCTATTCAATTATTGGTAATTGATGGACATCTTTCCAATGAATATAAGTAGGGGTGACTACTAGACTGCAGGAGGAGAATGTATCTTTTACACTAATCAAGATTTTCCAGGTTCAGAATATGCAGCAGTTTACACGCACACACCCCCCCCCCCCGTGCCTACACCAACTGTCAGGGGAGAAAGAAGCCAGGGCAGGTTGAGGACCTTGCTGCCCCTCCCCCTGTGCCTATACACCAACTGCCAGGGGAAGAAGAAGCCAGGGCAGGATGAGGACCTTGCCGCCCCTCCCCCAGTGCCTATACCAACTGCCAGGGGAAGGAAAAGCCAGGGCAGGTTGAGGACCTTGCCACCCTGTGCCCACCCCAACATATTGCTTTGTACTGTATTGTAATGTAATGTATTGTCTGTAAGCCGCCCTGAGTCGCCACGGCGAGTGGGAGGCAATATAAATTTGAACTAATAAATAAATAATAATTAACATGCATCGGATAACACTGTGGAATCAAGTCTTAGCATTATCTGAGGTATTACTGTACATATAATGAGAGATTCAGGAGGTCTAAAACTACCAAATCCTTATTGTTGATGGCAATTTCTATCCCCCTCAGTCAGAATCACTCTGACACTGGTTGCTGCTCTTGGTTACTTCCCCACTTTTCAATTTTACAACCATATTGAAAAGGTAACTAACCTGTATCATGTATCACACACCAGCTGGTATTCCTTAATGATTATTGACGATCCTTGGCGACACTTGTATCTAGTATTCCTATATTACTGTCATAGGTTTATGCCAAGATAACAGTTAGCAGTTTGCTAAAATGCTCAAATTTATATTGGTAAGTCATCTAGCAGGTTTTACTAATTTACTGTTTAGAAATCAGTGTTTCCCAACCTATGGTTTTGAATTTCAGTTCCCAGAAGCCTTAGTCAATTCCCCAAAGCATGCTGGTAACCAATGGTTTAGAGATTGTGAAAGAAACCTACATGTATCTGTTGTTTTGTCATCAAGAGGAGATTGTCTAATTAGAAGTAGTAAGTTTATTAGCATTTTGCCCCCAACATGCTAGGTACTCATTTTTTTGACCCTCAGAAGGCTGGAATTTATTTATTTATTTATTTATTATTTATTAATCACACTCGGGGTGATTTACAACAAGTTATTAATAACAATTAAAATCAAATCAAAATTAAAATTAACTGATTAAAAGGTTAAAAAGATAAAGGGTTAAAACTAGGGGTTACAGCTACAAGGCAAGGGGGTCAAATTATCCAACTGGCTGGGGTTATTTTTCCATCCATCCCCCAGACCTGACCCGCCAGCCAGGTTTTCACTCCTTTTCTAAAGGACAGCAACTCCATCTGCATGTGTAGCTCTGTTGTCAGGAGGTCCCATAGGGCCGAGGCAGACACAGAGAAGGCCCTCATTCTAGTGCCAGAGAGGTGCACCTCTCTGCCCGATGGCACAACCAGAGAGTCTCTCTGGTCCACTCTGGAATGGTGAGTCAACCTTGTGATCCGGTCAGAATTGAACTCATAGCATTCTGCCTGCAGTACAGGAGTTTAACCACTGTGCCAATAGTGGTGTCATTCTTAATTCTGCATTTATATCCATAATCTACCCTGCCTTTTCTCCCACTTCTCTAGGGACAATAAATATTTTATACTACTGGGGATGGGAAATAGAAATGGGATTTCTTTCAGTTCTTCTCTTTCTTTGAATTACTATGGCATCTATTTCAGTTTTTCATTAATTTTATTTCCTGACTGACCTGATTTGAACACAATCACTCAAGCAGGAGCAAGCAAAAGTTTGAAAACGGACACCATGACCTCATCCTCCAGTTATTCTTCTCATCCTGTAGCTAGTTTTTTGTTTCTCCTTCTTTTTATAGGAGCTGAAACTATTGATACATATTCTCAGAAATTGTGGGTTTTTGTATCTGACACTTTTGAGACTATGTGGAAAGAGAAATTTGGAATTCTATGCAAGTAAATGGCTTAGGGTAGGATGGGCAAAATATTCCAAATGTTGTTGGGTTCCAATAACATTCCTAGGCAGAGGAATGTTATAGAACCCTTGTGATACAATGGATAAGGTGCAGCATGCAGCAAAAAAACTCTGTTCATGAACTGAGTTCAGTCCCAACAGGATCAAGATTGGCTCAGCCTTCTATGCTTCTAAGTTTAGTAAAATGAATACCCAGTGTGTTGGAAGCAAAATTCTAATTATCTTGTGAATCAGAGGGTGCTTTAAGTGCTATAGAGCTATACTTAAGTGTAATTGCTATTATTATTGCTACCACAATGTGTCATTATTGTTGCTACCAAGTCTGAACCACCATAGAGCTCAAGCAAAATCTGGAGCTTAACTAACTAATGTATGTGTGGAATGTAAGCACTGGAACACCCTTATACAGTCAAACTTCGCGTAAAGAGCACCTTGCTTAAATAGTAACTCGCTTAAAGAGCAGAATTTTCTGTGAATGTTTGCTTCGCTTAACAAATAAAACCAACCAAAAACTCGCTTAACAAATAAATCCCAAATAAATCCCCCTCACAATTGGTCATTTTCAATGGTGTTTCGCTTAAAAAGCAAAGTCGCTTAAAGAGTAATCCTGTGGAACGCATTATGCTCTTTAAGTGAGGTACAACTGTACCTTTGTGTTCTTCTGTTAACCTTAGCTACTCTTACTTATCCCATTGCCTCTTTGTACAATAAATATACAAGTTGCAAACATTCATTCTGCATCTTGCATTTTGCAGTATTACTTTTGAACACTCAACCTGCTTCACTTATATTTTCCCTTCCAGTAAACTTAGTTCTTCGATTGCCTTCTATAAATACTTATATATTCAAGAGTTTGTGGGACACGACTGGCATGTTTATGGAAACACCAAAGCTTCTGGAAGTACTTTTTTTTAAAAAAAATTGAACAGAAAAGTCAAAAACAGCCCAGTGAAAACAAACTGGAGTGTTCAAAAAATTGAGTATCCATTAAATGGGCATAACTGGTGTGTAGATACCAAAAAAATTAGCACAACAAATCACAGAGGTTTTTATGGGACCCTTTTGTGTGTGTGTGTGTCTTCTATGAAAAGAGGTGGCAGACTTATATCTCTTTTTCTCATCCACTTACATTTTGTACAAATAAATATTCACACTATATGTCCATAGCATGGAGAAATAATGTGTGCCTTGAAATTAGCCTATTTATAACAAGTTGAATACCACAGAAGGAACAATTTGAGAATGTCAGAAGACATGAAGGACTGATGTCCCATGAACAGGAAATGGTTTATGGATAAGTCCTGTTACCACACAAGAGCAGCTTAGAATAAATTGTTTTGTTGGACTACACCACTCATGATCACACATTTATCATGCTCACTTGAGTACTCTGGAAATGGAAGGCCTTCAATATAGCCTTTGGAAGACCTGCATACACACAGGTGTTCTGTGATCATTTGCTTTTCCTGGATTGACAGTGAATAAGGGAAGATTTCTGCTCAGTAATGGGTTATATTTGGCCCAAGGTCAGTGTATTCCAGGAACTGTCTAAAAAAGTAATATTCTGAATTGCTGCACAAGGTATCAGCCTGTAGACTAAAAAGAGGATTGAAGTTCTACAAAAGAAAGAGAGCAGGTCTTATGAGTCATTTGTTCACCAGGTTATTTCCAGGAGAAGACTTAATCTTACTGGCTGGTACTGTATATATCAGCAAGGGTGTAGAAAACCAGGTTAGTACATTCCTAAAACTGCTGTTGCCTGTTGGTAATAAACTTGGGTTTCACAAGTCACCAAGGGGTAATTTAACCTAGATACAAGCTGTCTAACAGCATCATCATGCTGGATTACTATCAGTTGAAATGAAAAGTTTGAACATCTGGAAAGTGGATGATTTTACTACACAACCAACTTTCACAGACTCTTATATTGGGGGCAAAGTTATATCTAATCACAATGAAACCAACATGGTCTTAGCAGTATTTCTTTTTCTCACAACAAAATAGCTGGAAGTCATGCTCATTTCCACAATTATAACCTCATCCTCAGACAATGATACGACCTGTTTCCTTTTGTTCTTAATTAATGAAATGTGTGGCTATGTGACCTCCTGAGGTGATATGACTCATTTTAATGCATGTTATCATACTAGATCAGTGGTGGCGAACCTCTGGCATGCATGCTAGAGGTAGCACTTAGAGCCCTCTCTGTGGGCAACTATGTGGTTGCCCCAGCACAGAGTTTGACCCACCCCTCTGCCCAGAAGCCCAATGGGGATGTTTCCTCCCTCCCCCAGCACAGATTTGCCCCACCTCTCTAGCCCAGTGGTCCAATGGGAGAGTTTCCTCCCTCCCCTGTTGTTGTGTTGGCACTTTGCAATAAATAAGTGTGTTTTGGGTTGCAGTTTAGGCACTCTGTCTCTTAAAGGTTCACTATCACTGTACTTGATGTTACTTTGCACAAACCCTTTTCATTTCCTTAATCTATGGAGGAATAATATAAGTAAACAAGTTCATATATAGATATTTTTAATACATCTACTGTAGCCTGCTTTTAATTAGTTATATTAAATTGTGCATAAAATGGTATGAGATGTATTCATGTGTTTTTCTGCCCTTTTAAGATTAAATAGGGACCACTTCGGTGGGAAGGTAAACAGTGTTCCGTGCACTCTGTTGTCTAGGCATGCCTGCCACATGTCCACAGAAACAGAACATCTGTCCGTCCCACCAGGGCGGATCAGAGAGGCTCTCTTATCATTCCATCAGCTAGAGAGGTGCATCTCTCTAACACCAGAAGGAGGGCCTTCTCCGCGTCCGCCCCAGCCCTTTGGAACCTCCTGCAAACTGAGTTACGCCTACAGACAGAGCTACTGCCTTTTTGGAAAGGCCTAAAAACCTGGCTGGCAGGGGAGGTGTGGGGCTCAAGTAATGCAGGGTCCCACATTGGGTGGCTGATCTGATGGGATAGCCACCCTCTCTTGCTCTTTTCAACTTTTTAAACCTTTTAAACCTTTTAAACTTTTAAATAAAGGTTTTTTTGTAAATATATAGTTTAATTTTTTTGAAGTTGATTTGGTTTCTCGGTTTGTGGGGTACTGGTTTGTAAGTGGGATTTTTTTTTTGAAAGTTCTGAAATGTTTTGTGCATTATGCTAATTTAATTGTAACTGTATATCTTGTATTCTTTTTATATTTTTGTTAGCCGCCCAGAGTCACTTAGCAAGTGGGGCGGCATAAAAATTGAACAATTAAATTAAATTAAATTTCCAGATGCAGACAGTGCTGGCTCTTTGGCTATAAACAAAGATGAGCACTGAACCCTAGAGTTGTATACAACTGGCTTTTGAGCAAGGGTGACCTTTACATTTACCTTTAAGAATAAAAATTGTATTATTACTTACAACTGGTAGGATATGAATCTCATAGAAATCTCAGTAAAAGCGGAAGTGGAGTATCTTCTCCCCCCCCCCCCCTGTAAGATTCTTTTTGTCCTGAGACATCTTGTAAGAAATCCTAGGGAATTTCTCATCTCTTTCATGGTAATTCCCATCCCCCAAAGAAACACCAATCAGTGGAGAATTATTACAATTCCTGCACAAAATCACATCTTTTCTGTACAAAAGGGGAAGATACTGAGCTGCATAGAATGTAGCTGTTTGTTATGGCGAAGAAAGGGGGAAAAGATGAAAGATAACAGAAACGATGTCACATGGGACATCAGGAAATCTTCCTAGTGTACAAAAGAGTCTTGTTTCAGTCTGTATTGTATATTGCATGGAACAATTATGACATGTGCTACCTCGGTATTACATTTCTCGATTGACAATTGTTATTTCTCCTTATTGGGCCAGTACAGTTAAAGAACTTGGCAGCAAAAAATAGCTTATCATCCCTGAACTCAAGTCCAGCCTACATGCCAAAATCAAACAGGGCAATGCCAAGATGTTTATAAAGCCCTTAATGGAAAAAATACATGGCAGGTGGGCTATACCTGATTTGATGGCACAACAATTATATAAGCTTGATGATGCTGATCTCAAGAAAACTGTATTACAGCTGTTCCTCCCATGTTCCCTGACTGGGGGAAAAATCTTGCCAGCTTGGGTTCTCTCACATTTGAATTTTTTAAATATCATGTTCTTTTCTCCATGAATTTCATTATATCTACAAAAGCTGAAACTTTAAAATAAAAATTAGCTAAAATAGAATCCTCATATATTTCTATTTGCTGAAGTCCCATTAGAGACTAGATGGAATTTAATTTGGTTTAGAGAAAGTAATCCAATTTGTGTTTCCCAAAATAAAATGCTGATAAAGATGAAGTTATATTTCAGATTGTGTCCTTCTCTCATTTTTTGCAGTGTTGTTTTTGACTCAAACATTTCATGTAAATGGATGCATTTTTTTTCTTTATGAAAAAAACACACACTCCCCCCCCCCCTTTAATGAAACAGAGACTGATGCATACATTAAATGGTGCCTATGGTTACTTGCATGGAAAGGAGATAAACATTTAAAACATTCTGGTCCATTAATAAACCCTAAAGTGTTCTGGTACTGAATGTAAAGGTAATTTCATTTTGAAATTTAAGTATGCTTGAGGCAGGATAGAGTCAACCCAGATCTTAATTTATGTGCTTTATTTGCCTTTTCATTCTCTTTCAAATGTTATTTTGATGGAATTGCTGTAGTGACAGAGAAGTGGAGGTTCATTTGCCCAGACTGACCCAGATTGTGACCTATTAACACATAGCTAGTATTTTTAAATGGTTCTCTTTTGAGTGTAAGGAAATTTAGAGTCACAATCTGCCAACAAGAATTTTAATCAATCCTATAAATGAACTGCCACATATTTTTACTGCTGTCTCTGTTTTCTGCAACATAGAAGCAAAACCTACTGGTTCTGCTTTAGTGCTTTTTTTGCCTTGCACCCAAAATGACATCTAACCTGTCTCCAGGAATGGGGGAATTGATTAAAATAGGATAATCACAAAGTAGCAACATAGTAACCAACTGTACAATGCAGATCACATGCTGCTAGGCTCTGATAACAGGTTAGTGCCATCCTAAAGGGACTTCATTTGAGCATTATATCTGAGCAATCAGACTTGCAAATGAAGCCAAGTGTATTTCCCAATTGTACATCACCAAACGAGGCAACACTAATTTGCAAGCTATGGGAGGTGAGACAAACTCCTGCTATGGCAATCACATACCTTTTGACAGTAAAGGAACTCCACTTCTAACAATCCGCCATTCATGTCATTTAGTTTAATCCTTACATTCTAAAGTTGTGAGAGTGGGAGAATTTGTAACATGTCATTTGTACCATCTAGTTTAAACCTTACATTCTCATGTAGCTAAAGGGGGAGATAAGCCACTGTTGTACCCCTCTGTCCTGAGAGTCTAGTGTTTTCAGAGCTTCCAGTTAAACTTCACTAAAGCTAAAACAAATAGAAGCCATTGAATAGCCAAAGGCACCCCTCCAACTTCTCTGTCCATCCATGCCTTTTTAAGAGAGTTAACGAAAGCGAGCTACCTCTTGTCTTGGATTTTTGTTTTGATTTCTCTGCTGCTGCAATGTCTCTTTTGTGTTAGACTTGGGATCAGAATTAGCTCTCCAGGTGGCTGGGATAGTTTCACAATGGTTGTCTATGGCACTCCCACTCTGCACTGTGGACCCCTTTCCTCCTTCTTAGCACATGCAGCTCCACCAGGACTACAATCTAGGGGTCCTGTCTGAGGGCATATTCAAAGAGGTCCATTGCTAGGATGTCTGGTGCATTAATCCAGGTATTGTCTTGCCCAAAAATCATCTGTGTTGGTCTCCTCTGGCCCCATCTTGGTCTCCCCTTCCATTGTTGTCCCCTCAAAATTTATGGTCAGCAGCTGCTGCAGGGCCTCACCACCTCATCACTCTCCCATTGCTCCTGCTTATTTATTTCAGCTATCTTCTTTCCATGAGACAAATGTCTCACTCAATAGGACTTGACTTTCTCATTTTAGTGGCAATTTTATACATCAGTTCAATTAATTATGTGATGATTATCAATTCTGGAGAAACACTGGAGAAACTTAAAAATCTCATGCACACACGCACACACATACACATCTAGTCATGCCTGCCATGACCACAAAAACATCTGTAGACATTTGGCTGTTTGGCTGTTAATGGAGATGAACACCACCCCTTAGAGTTAGACATGACTAGCTTTCAAGCAAGGGAGACCTAAGTTTCTGTATTGAAACAACCTTGACTTTGAACTTTGGCTTCCTGAATCTTAGTTGAATAATCTATTCCACCCTACTACACCTGCTCAAAATAATCCTACTTACCATATTTGCTGGTTTATAAGATGCATTTCCCCCCTTAAAATATGCAGGAAAAACAGAGTGTGTCTTATAATCCAGTAATGGTCTCCCCACCCACCCACGCTGGTGTAGTTCAGCATGATGGACAGTGGACTGCAGGTGAGTAGGGAAAGTGGGTAAGTTTGCTCCCAGAAGAGATCACCATTGTGAGTGAAGTTGCCCAGGTGAGGCCTCCCCCCTCACCTCCTGATGGGTGTTTCCCCACCATCACACCACCTCTGCAGGCTGTCATAAGCTTAAGGGGGTGAGATGGGGTAATAAAGAAGGACACTTTAAGGTTCATTTCTACCCACCCCACCCCTGCTGGCTGCCATAAGCTAAAGGGGGTGAGATGGGATGAGCAAAATTGCTCCAAAAGAAATAATCCAGCCAACACCACTAGGGGGCGATGGGGGAAGGATTTCCCTTCCCTGTGGATCCTGCTAGGGAGGCCGGGATCCACATGGAAAGGGCTTTTTCAAGCCCCCTGGCACTTCCATTGCCCATCAGCAGGCTGGGTGGGGCAGCAACTCTGTCCATAGAAAGGGATGGAAAGGGCCCCATCTGTCTTCCTCTGTGCTGAAATGATTCATCTCAGTCTCCCACCAACCCCAGAGAGGAAGGCAAGCAGGGAAGGGAGGCTTCACCCAAGCAAGTTTGCTGGATAAGGAGCAAACCTACCCACTTTTCATCCCTGCCTCCTGATGGCCAGTGGTGGTGGGATCAGCCAGGCAAGAGTCTTTCAAAGGAGCTCTCTTCAGTCAATCCCTCCATTCCCTCCTCCTGTAGTTAAAATGTAGAAAGTTATTTTTTCCCTTTAAAATGTGTCTAAAAAACAGGGTACATCTTATAACCCGATATGTCTTATAAACTGGCAAATATGGTATCCATTTGTGCTTTAATCATATTCCAGGCTTTCTATATCCAGAATCATATTTGGATTTATTTCAGGAGCAAGGAACCAATATCATTTAAACACATTTCAAACATCCCACTGTGGCAGCAGAAACATTTTCTAATGGAAAACATCTCAGTGGGAAAGTTTGGCACAATTCGGAACCCAATTGCGTAACTGTAATTAGCAGCATGGACAGAGTACTAAGATCGCCCCAAATTCAAATTGCCAACTCATGTGCTTCTATTGTTCAGGGCAGCCAAACTCCCTTGGTCACCTTTATATGTCTGCTTTGTGGTTATTGGTATGTTTTCTTTTGAAAACAGGTTGATCAAGGTGATGAAAAAGAATGAAGGATTGCCATCGTAAAACACAGCAACTAGCCTAATGTCTAATTTGTCACATTTAGAAAATGTTGGTTAGGATATTTCTGTGTGATCTTTGCATGCCTCATTTGAATTCTCATTGCCTTTGACTCTTTTCCTTTCTTGGCACAGAGAGCATTCACTTGGCAGGAATTAATGGTGGGCTGTAGAACTCCAGTTCCTCTATTGATTGTCCTGCACGCATATAGAGTCTGCTAATGAAGCTTATTGCTCTAGCTGTCCTAGCAATATCCAGGTAGTAAATGAAACTGTGTTGTTTAACAAGTCCTTTCCATTTTGTCTGCATAGCCTCTGCATTTTCAAGCAGAGAGATTTAATTTGCTCTTAGCATATGTTTTTGTAATCTCAGCCTTTTGCAAAATGGGCCTTGATAATCCTGGAGCTCTGCATGAACATTTTTTCTATGACTGAAGGAATCTGGGGAATCTGTGGCTCTTCAAAAGTTCTTGACCTCTAACTCCTATCATTCCTGAGCACAGACTGTGCAGGCTGGGGCTGATGGGGTTTGAAGATCAAGAGTATCTGGATGACAACAGATTCCTGGCCAGAACTTTAACATATGCTCGCTTTATTTCTTCATTTTTTACATTCAATAAATGTGAAATTGTTGGTTATTCTGCACTGTACATATGGATTAAGTCAGTGATGGGTAGCCAAAAATTGTATTACCACACTTTGGGTGGAGCCGACGTCATTGGTGGAGCCAACATCATGGCATCATGGGCAGAGCCAACAACATGGATGAAGCCAAAGTTAAAAAAATACATAAAAATACATTACACATAAAAATGCAAATTAAATACACATAAAAATACAAATTAAAATACACATTAAAATACACATTAAATAGACATAAAAACACATAACTATACATTAAACAAAAAATTAATAGACATAAAAAACACACAAAAGCACACACTAAATACATAATCCACCCACCCACCCCAAACCAAAACATGAGTCGGTGTGCCGTTGTCTGGCCTAACGGCAACTGTTGGGCATCAGCGTCGGTCGGTGGCGAGCAGTGGTGTTGGCGTCGAGCAGTGGCGAGTTGCAGTAGTGCAGCGACTCAAGAGAGGGCCGCCGCTGCTGCCCACACCTCTGAGGAGGCCGCTGAGGGCCTCCCCAGCTGCCCAACTCTGCAGCCCCAAATGGCTGCTGGTGAGTGTGCATGCGTGAAACTACCAGTTGATGCATGTGCACTGAGTACTGGAGATATGCATGCATCAATTGGTAGTTTCACGCATGTGCACTCCCCAGCAGCCATGTTGGGCTTCAGAGTGTGGCAGCCAGTGAAGTGACTGAACTGGTCACCTAAAAAAAAAGGTAAACACCCTAGGTGGTCTCCCGGGAACGTTAGTCCCCCCCCCCCCCGAGACCATCTAGGATTCTATAATCCAGTGGTGGCCTATGAATTAAGTCACATGTTAAGACAACAAACATTCAAATCCTTTAGTGAGATTAGATACGCAAACAAAGACATAATATTCTCCAGATGATCAATTATGGAACAAAAGCAAGCTAATTTCACAAATGTGGATTGAGGTACATGTTAGAATTTTTAAAATGGTATATTTGACTTGCATGTCTTCTACCCTGCTTCAATCCAGGGTCTGAAATCAGCATCCCATCTAGTGATCACCTAAGTGAATGCTTTTAGTTGAAATATACCCAAAAGAAAGCACTAGGAATGGAAGAAAGAAAAAACTCCAATTTATTAGGGGCAGCTAGGCTGGATAGTTCAGTGAGAAGGAGAATATGACTGAAGAACCAGGACTTAGGGATTTGACTGTCCTCAGTGCCTTGTAGGAGAAAAGCCAGCCTGGAAAACATGGGGCAAGCCACATAGTTCCAGGATGGCCTCAGAATATCACTTCTGAGTATTCTGTACCTACAAACCCCTAGAAAGTCAAAATTAAATTGAGGACACATAATCATGATATAACTGTATATTAAACGTAACCTGATTTTTGGTCCTAAGCATATATATTTTAAGAAATTAAGGGAAATAATCATTCTAAAGGTTTACTGAGAAATTGATATATTTGGGTTTAATTTTTTTTAATCTTGTAAATATAAAATACCAAGACAACAATGAACTCTTATATTATTTGTACTGATTTAAGCTGTGGTTTTAAAAATTGCTGTTATACATTTCTTATATACTTTATAAAATTTACACTCTGTTATATTCTGATTTAAAGACCTCATAAATTTTATGGTGTGCTTTATTTTATAAGTTTTCTTTTAACCATTAATCTATGAATCACTTTGTATATCTCTATATATTAGAGTCTATTTTTTTTTAAAAGGGAATGGGGAATGAACATAGGAAATTTCTTAGGATTATGAAGACAGAATAAAAACTACAAAAAATGAAGTAGGAAGTAATATATTTTCTATCATAATATATTTTCTCTATAGTAGCCCTAAATCTTGAAGTCGAGTGGGCGGTAATATAAATCTAAATAAATAAATAAATAAAATAAGTAGTAAATTTTTGGAAGATCTTTATTTTCAGATAAGATACTGGTGTGGTCTCTTACTTCAGCTATTTATGTGAATAGTACATTGGAAGCAACACAGAGCAGTTTCATGTAGCCTTTTAGAAACATTTTGTACAGAGATGTTTGGGCCAGAAAACTCTTGAGTAGTCTTCCAGTTCTATGAGTTCATGTGAAATATTTATTTATTTATTTTGCCACCAGGATCTTGCCGTTTCTGCTCTTTGATTGTCCTTGCTTTTAAAAATGTAAACCTCCCAGAGTAAAATAAAATCCTTGATGGACTGTATATAAATTTAATGAATGAAATAATTTAGTGCAGATTATGATTTGAACCTAGTCTGCTATGAGAATGCCTACTAAGCTAAATCCTTTCCCAGAGCCCACTTCACTATTCCTAAAGTGCAAATTTACACAAAAATCACTGATATGAACCCATCAGAGAGTTCAGATGAAAATGTTGGAAGGCCTTCAAAATGTATATCCTACATGCTTCAGCAAGAAATATAGAATTGTTTCAGGATGTCTTGGCATATGGATTCTAGGCAGAATAATGTTTGAAGTACTTGGTTGAATATCTCTGCTCTGCTGCCCATTTGGAATATTAATAATAATAGTCCATTGATTCTCACTGCAAGTGCTGTTTCTTGTACAGAATGTCTCCTGTCAATGTGGTCCAAAAGTAATGATAATGCATGCACTGACTCCCCACTAACAGATAGAGTTCGCAGTACAAATGTTGAAAAGGGACTGAATCATAATAAAAGGGCCAACTGCAACACCTCAGAGAGAGAGACTGGTATTCCACCTCACCCTTTGTCTGCTTCCTGTGCAGTCCTTTGTATGTCTAATCAGATGTGAATTTATTGTATTATACTGTATGACCTTTGATTATGTTATATTACTTTTGATTGTCTTATATGTATGGCTTCTGTAAACCACCCTGAGTCAGTTGTACTGAGTAGGGCGGTATATAAATCAAATAAATGAAATGAAATGAATGTGGCAAAGAAATAGTTGAAATGGGATGATTAATACAGGCTCATGCGTGAGAGGGTTTACATATTCTGGGTATATTTTGGGTAGCTGAAGATAATTTCTTGTTCTGTAATATGTGAAACATCCCTGAAATTTTAACGCCTGTGTAGTATTTTAATTTAGATCCTGTTGCACAGTTTTGATTTCCTGGTAAAATTCTCTTTAGCTACACATAAGAAGTACAAAGACCCACAGAGGAGAATAACTACAAGTTTCCCTTTTTCTAATTAATTGGAAGTCAAGGTCTCAATAACTCACTCTGAGACATTTGTAGGGGAAAAGAATAAAACATGTTTTGCTACTTATAGTTACTTGGAATTACAGGTGTGTACATGCTGCTTTCTCTATTGCAACAGACGCTAGCAACCAACTGAAATGAAAAACAGAACAACCAACTGACACCAATTGATGAAAGAGAAGGAAAGAAAACAGAGCAGAAATTGGTGTTGCTGTCTTTGAATTAAGAGGTTGGAAGGAATGATTGACAAGTGCTGGCTTGATAGATAATCACCTCAGCCCATTCCAACTACAGGTAGCATGTGAGGTTCTAAATTAAACTCCAATAGATCCCACTGGTTTAGGTCTTACAGTCTTTTGTACTGCCAATCCTCCTGTTAGAAAGTAACAGAGAAGGGTAGCTGCAGGGGCCTCAGGATTTTGACAGAAAGAAAAGGCAGTCAGCTGTTAGGTACTAATTTATTATTGTAGTTTGTTGACCAAAAATAGAGAGATGCTTTTGAAATCTGCCTCAACAGGTATCAGAATAATGTTATTGGCCATGGATATAATGTACTGAGGGAGCTGCTATTTGCTCTTTTGCCTCAGGTTTGGACTATCCCTGCTTCAACCATCATACCACTGGTTTTTGAGCTATAGTCTTGAGAACTCCGGAAACAAGTGTTTTTCTGTTTTGCTTATTTAATCTTAATATGAAGATGAGCAATGATAAGCAAGCTCCTATACTCACTTCAAAGCTTATGGAACCACTGGATACGTGCCATGAAGGATTCTTAATTCACATGATATAAAAGCAAGGTCAAAGTTACCTGAATATTCCTCTGGGTATATAAATTAATATGGTCCCTAGTCATCCATGGTGTGAATTCAAGTGGTGTCAAACAAGAAATGAATTTGACCCCCAAACACACAGACAATGGTTTCCCCTTTATGACTGAAAATGACAGACTCAATTGGTTTGAAAGAGGATAAAGTAAGATTGACTTGGACGTGACCTTCTATGTCAAGTTAAAGACCAGAACAAATTTCAGAAAGATTGAGTTATAAAACTCAGAGGAGCCATTTTACTTCAGAAGTGCTGATGCTACCATAACCATAAGTGTGGATGCACTGGTGTGGCTATAACTTTTTTAAACAGCAGACATGGGTGCCTGTACCTGTGAACAAATATCTCAAATGGTAAATGATGAACAATGGAAAAGCAGAAGCAAGATGCTGCAGTGATGAACACGTATGTAACTAATGCTCAAAGCCCACAGAAGGGCAGGAAATCTTCCACAATGACTAGCTATGATGGAGAAAATATGTTTGATCAGTTTTAAAATCAATTCATTGGCATTATTTGTATGGTAATAATGCACAGCAGTTTTGGCATGTAAAAAAAGTTCTACTCTGCCATATCAATTTATCCTTACCTTTGTTGCTATGTATATAATTTGTTTAGTTTGGCTTAAGCATTTATTGAAGTCTCTAAGTGTTGTGATTCAGAATAGAACCCAAATATGCATGCTCTTCTAATTGTGGATGACAGTTAAGTTGTTCTTTAGATGTTTACAGAATATTACCATCCAGGTTAAAGTTATTTTTTGTTTATTCTTATCTTTGCATGGTAAATTCAATTTCTTCCTCATGTAAACTATTGCATTCGAATAATGGTTACTCTTCTAGTGCTCTCGTCTACCATTTATTACAGAAATGTAGCACCTGCCACACAGAATTCTAAATAGAACCCTTTTAGCACATGCAAGATGAGTTTTAACATATTAATAGAGACTAGTAACAGGGTGTTCATGGTGTTGATGAGCATGAAGAAGGCCAATCTTGATAGAATGGAAATGGAACAGACAGTGGAATAGTTACAGCCACTTCAGAGTTGTGCCCTGTCCTTGCCCTGCATGTAAACTTCCATCCAGATGCATGTTGAATCTCTTTAATTAACTCAGTAAGTCCATACATTTATTAACTCTTCAAATCTAGAAATACAACCCCCCCCCCCATTTAAATTTTTACACTTGAGTGGTGGTAGAGATGTTGGATGAGATTGCTACCCTAATGCTTTATTGATAGTAAACCATGATTTAGCATTCCTGTCCCCATAATTAATGTCCCATCTAGTAACTGTAGCTCTCAAGGTAGATGATTTTTAAGTGGGGAGCAATCTAAGCCACACTTTAAATGTCAGAGTTTCACACTTCTCTGCTTTCCCTTCCCCCTTTTTAGTATTATTCAGAGTCTGTAGTGCTGTTTGGGATCTTCTGATCTTCAGGTTACCTTTGCATTCTTCTTACAAAAGATGCCAGTGAAGAGGACAGGTGGCCCTCAGTGGTGGGCAGCAAAAAAAATTGCTACCACGCCACTGGTGGAGCCTATGTCATGGGTGGAGCCTATGTCATGGGTGGAGCCTATGTCATGGGTGGAACCTATGTCATGGGTAGAGCCTAAGTCATGGACAATCTAGTCATGCCTGCCATATGGCCATGTATACATCTGCATACACAAGCAGCACTGCCTCTTTGGCTGTAAAAGTTACTTACATCAGTGGGAAGGTAAACAGTATTCTGTACACTCTAGTGTTGAGGCATGCCTGCCACATGTCCATGAAAACATCTACAGACACAGACAGCTTTGGCTTTTTGGCTATAAACCAAGATGAGCACTGAACCCTAGAGTCGGATATCAGTGATGGGCAGCTAAAAGTTTTACTACCACACAGTGGGTGGGCCAACATCATGGATGGAACCAATGTTGTGGGTGGAGTCAATGTCATGGGTAGAGCCAACACCATGGGCAATCTAGCCATGCCTGCCATATGGCCATGTATACATCTGCAAACACAGGCAGCACTGGCTCTTTGGCTGTAAATGGAGATGAACATTGCATCCTAGAGTCAGATATGACTGGCTTTTGAGCAAGGGAGACCTGGAACCACTTGCAGGGACAAAACCTGACGTCAAATTTGAATACCAACCAGGGATCTTCTTTAATTAGGTAAAGGTTTTCCTTGCTCGAAAGCTAGTTGTTACCAACTCTAGGGTTCAGTTCTCACCTCTCTTTATAGCCAAAGAGCCAGTGGACTTGAGCCATAAAAGCTCACAGTTAGTCTTTAAGGTGCCACAACGTTTTTGTCTTTTTGTTTTGTTTACTCTCTGATATGCTTGCACAGAATAAAACTTTTTAAATGGTAGCTGTGTTAGTCTGGGCAGGGCAGGGAGGTGGGCATGGCCACCCAATTTCACTACCCCCACCCACCCAAAGGCCACCCAATGTCACCACCACCCTGCCTGAAGGCCACCCAATCCCCCCCCCCCGCCAGGGTGTGTGCGAACCTGTTGTTGCCCACCACTGCAAACACTCCATTTCACTAGCTGTGTCTGTGTTATCACAGTGCTCAAAGGAATACACTTACATCACTGAAGTTTTCCTCTAACAACTGATGCTAATGAAACAACTCTGTATCAAAGCATTATTTGAAACTTCTGGGGATCTGGGACTTAGCCTGGTATCTTGAGAGTTTATGTGTACTGTATATGCATTCCCTATAGTTACCTCAAGTGGCTGCAGTGGCTTAGTTGTTAAGATACTGAGCTTGATGACTGAAAGGTTGGCAGGTCAGCAGTTCCAGACACAAGTGCTGCACGAAGAAGTGAGGACATGTAACCTCCTGGCAAACTAGCAATTCGAAAGCATGAAATTGCAAAGTAGATAAATAGACACTGCTTCAGTAACAGAGCTCTATGCACTCCAGTGTCTAGTCATGCCTGGCACATGATCATAGAAATGTCTGCAGATGCAGACAGCACTGGCTCTTTGGATGTAAATAGAGTTTGAGTCCTTTACCTTTTTATAGTTACCTTATTTTCTCTCTTTTTGTATCACTGTCACTGAAGCAATGGAAAGTTTAGGGTATAAAACAAAGAATGCGTAGCTGAACTTCATTTAATTTTGCCATTTGTGGATTAAAACATCTTTATATGTTAATATGTGTAACAAATATTCTATCTCTAGCAACTCTTTCTATGAAAAAACTTTTGAGGTGCTTTCATGCAGGACAGAATTGTTGGCATAAGATGCTCTTCAAATAGCCTCCTAGCAAGATATGAGATATTTAGAAAATAGTACAGTTGCTCCGTCAGGGTCTTGTACTTTGACTTCTTATCAGACAATATTCCCGAATACTACATATTGATACACAAACTGCCTCAAACCAACACACCACATACAGGGCAAAGTTTGTATGTTTTTCACAAAGTCTTTTCCCCTCAAGTTAGAAGGAACATGGGGAGGCACTGTTCTCATTTAAATGCTGCTGTAGATTTTCATTGGCTTCACTGGAGCCAGAGCTTGAGGCGGTTTGAAATGTTCTGCTAGCTCAGCAGGATATAGCTTCACTTGCTCTTCAGTGCAAGTCTAATGAAGGATTAATGACAGAGAGCTTGCAAACATCAAGGGACTTTCTCGTCCTGCTTGAGGATACAGTTGGAAATCTTGACATCAATGGAACAGCCCAATGTTAGAATTAGCTATGTGTGCTTATAAGGCCATGCACATCAATTAATTGGCATAAAACAGGGGAGTGGTTTTTCCTTACATGACATGGAGTATTACATTATTGTAATATGTCATTTAGTGTTGCTACCCTGGTTTCTTTTTATACGTCAATTTAAGAAAGAACACTCATGCTTTCCTATGAAAAAACACTGGATGGGTTCTTAGGGCAGATTTACACATTTGATTGACAGATTTTTGAGCATTATTATAAATGTACGGAATCAAAACTACAATAATTGACACTTTACCCAATGGACTGTTACAAAAAGAAGCAAAAGATGAGTCGTTTGCAACATTGTGGGCAGCCAGCCTATTTTCTTCTGTTATGTGAATATGTGTACTTACCTTCACAAACCACAAAGTCACTGGACATATTTTCTGTGAGCCATGCTTGTTTCCATATGGCTCCCAAATATATCTTCCATCTCAAGAAACACAAAATCCTGCTCAACTTTGCCAGCCCCATCATCCCTATGGCATAACTTTTTAAAAACTTAAACTTTCTCTTTGTGTCAGGTCCATTTAGCAGTTTTTGTCATTCCCTTCCCTTTTCATAAAAATAATGTCAAAATCATTAACATTTGCAACAACAATTGATCCATAAAGTGTGAGTTTTGTTTCCTATGGTTGAGGGTTTTTTTAAATAAATAAATAAATAAATAAATAAAACCCTCAATTTATTTCTATCAAAATTATTAAAAACATAAATTTTGGTAATTTATTGCCCAAAGTCAAAATTATCACTTCTCTGGCTAAGAAGTCAATGTCAACAAATGCAAGTGTTTCCATCCGGAAGAGGACCATGTTGAACCAGCCTGTATAGTATCTGTTACAGATATAAAGCCTATCAGAAGGAAAAACAGATGCTTCAGTAAACATGACTGGATACATAGGGATTCAAAGCCAAACTTTTAAGAACAAAAAAAAATCGGTTTGTCTTGTTTACTGCTACAGATTTTTGCTTGTTTGTTTTTAATCTCAAATTATTTTCATTGAATTTTGTTTTTGGGGGGGATGCAAACATAACAGTTTTTCTAAAAATATATATCATAAAATGAAATTCTCGTCCATCCTTCCTAACTCATACCATGAAGCTAGGTTTTATGCATGATAACTATAATACAGCTGAACTGCTGTCACATCAAAATTGGAACAAGGCTGAATCCATGAAAAGTCATTTCTCTTGCATTTCCTCATTCCATTACTGGCATACAGCTATGCACACATACTGTTTAAATGATGAAATTAATTATGTGCCTATTTTACCTGCTGTCCAGTTATAAATGGCTGAATCAGTGCAAGCTCATTTGGCATACAGTAGGGGTAGAGGAGAGAGGCAACAGCTTTAGTGCCATCACTTCTAAACAGCCATCAGTTAAGCAGCTATGCATAGACAGCCCACATTTTTATACCCAAATGAGGAGTGATTCTGGACATGTTTTAAACAGAAGAAATTAAGGACTTGGAAAAAGATAACTTATAGCATTTGCCACTGCCGTATACCTGGACCAGGCAGCTCTCCAATAGCCATTTGGCTTCTGTCGACCCTTTGAACACTCTCTTTTCATTGTACTCTATCTAATGGTCACTCAAGTCAAATCAATATTCCACTCATACCTGAGGATGTAACTGTCAAATAGATAACTGAATATTAATTAGCACTAGGTTATATGGTTACCTAGCTGGCTACTACCTTATCATTTAATGCATTTAAAGTATGGTGTGAAGCTGCTTCTTTTCATATTTATCTTTCCAATTGCTCCCAAATCCCTACTACATGACTAAGTTTTTAAACAGATGCCAGCTGATGGAAAAACTAGAGAATTCCACCCAATGGTAAAAGGCATACATGTACAAATATGGTCATTCAAAACTTTCACCACATGTTAACAATCCCTTTTAGTATGAGCCAATATCTCAGGTAAGTAACATACTGGCTGAAATCCTGTTGCTTAGTGTAATAAATCACAGTAGAGTAAGCCCATTGAATTATTTGGGATTCAACTCTTTTGTAGGTTCCATTGAATCAAACGTACATACTCTAACTATGACTTATACTAAAGTAAGTCACTGGTAGAGTATGCCCATTAGAAATAATGGAATTTACACAGGATTTGACTTGCCAAATCCCCATTGATTCAATGGGTTTACCCTAGTGTGAGATAATAAGCAACACAATCGGATTCTGTTCATTGAGTTGATACTAAACAGTTATAGTAGGGTGGTGTCACTTTAATTGTCATTATATCATTGTACAGAATCCTGTCATATGTAATTTGGAGAGGTCTTTAGAAAACTATACTAGAGGTCTTTATAGCACACAGCTACAATTAAAAAAACCAAGGAAACAAGCTTCGAAGCATCTCAGACAATCATCTTGAAGCCAACAGCCATAGCCACAATATCCTGTATCTATTTTTTTATCCCATCAATCTCATGCAAAATACTTTTCATTCATCCTGCTCACCAGCTCATAAAGACTTTGAACACAACTATACTATGGGAGGCTGCTAGCTCTAGAAATTTACTTTTCCACTAACTTTTCAAAAGGAAACATGCCTCCTCCCCAACACATTTTTAAATGTTCAGTTGTGGAACTGTATTCATGGCACTACACAAATTTCTTGTTTTAGCAATATATAGTTTCCTCTGTTGTCCGGTTTGATTGTATCTCTGTGTGCGCCTGAGGAAAGCATTCCCCCCACTCAGTATAAATAAGAAACATTGATTTATTTCCCACTTAGAAAAGGGCTGGTCCTATCTTTGAGCAGATTGAGACAAGTTGGCAACCCTTGTGGGGTTGGAGAGCAAAAACTGCAGGTGATTGTCACAAAACCCTTATTGGCTAGCTCTTCATGAAAGGGAAATTGAGGGAAGAACTGAAGGATGTTTACTAATTTTCCCTTTTATTCAGGTTGTCTCAACACAATATGGATAGCTAAAAGAGGAGTTTTCAAGCCCTGGAAGGTCTCTTGCCTTCATTACGACAAGACAAAGACTGCTCCCATTCCAATGTTTTCATAATTTACAAAAAGTGTTTGTGGCTATCTAAGAAAAATTAATATTATTTTCCTGCAAGGAATAAAATACAGTAATACCCCGTATAATGTGAGTATCATATAGCGCTAAAACCGTATAACGTGACAAGATTTTCGGAAAAATCTTGTATCGAATAACGCGATTTTTAACGTTATCCGATACAGTCGTTCTTAGCAGCAGGGCGGCTGGAAAGCTGAATGGGGTTCTCCGTTCAGCTTCCCAGCCACCCTGCAGCTACGGAGACAGGGGTGGGGAGGCTGGAAAGCTGACGGGGGGCTCCCCCGTTGGCTTCCCCAGCCACCCCACAGCTGTGGAGGCAAGGGCGGGTGGCTAGAGAAGCCAACAGGGAGTCCCCGTCAGCTTCCCCAGCCACCCTGCAGCTGTAGATCGGGTCCTCTGATCTCTCTGGAGGTGTTTCTGGGCTTCCCCGACGTCCTGAGCCAGTGCAGCAAGCCATAATGTCAGAGTTCGAATCCCGACATTCTGGCTTGCTGCACTGGCTCAGGACGTCGGGGAAGCCCAGAAACACCTTGGATCGGGTCCCCACACCTCCCTGGACCCAGTTGGGGGGGGGGGGTCAGACACCCCAAAATTGGTAAAAAAAACGGACAAAATGTCAGGATTCGAATCCCGACATTCTGGCTTGCTGCAGCATAAAAGAGGTTGGGGGAAGTTCAAAATTAGCGCGCATTGGGTCTCCCGACCTCCCTAGAGCTGATGCGCGCTAATTTTGAACTTCCCCCATCCTCTTTTATGCTGCAGGAAGCGAGAACATCGGGATTCGAATCCTGACATTTTGCCTTGCTGCAGCCTCCAGGGAGGTGGGAGAACTTTGGAAACAGCTTGGAGCGGGTCCCCACACCTCCCTGGACCCGGCGGGGGGGGGGGGGGGTCAGAGCCCCCAAAATTGGTTAAAAAAACATCCATTTTTTTACCAATTTTGGGGTGTCTGACCCCCCCCCCGCCGGGTCCAGGGAGGTGTG